>JAMKCH010014727.1:0-31179 GCA_023653785.1 Ophioderma brevispina
TGGGGGCCAATGCAAACTGAATGTCAATGACGTGATTTGGTGTAAAACATTACAAACGCAATTGATAAATGAAAGAATTGATTTGACATTATCACAATGGCATGGAGTAATCTTGTAGGAATACAATATTTAATGTTACATATTTGAGAGATCCAGACCTGCAAAATCCCATTCTGGTATCGGCATTCAGAAAAATCAGGGCTGCAGGGAAAAAAAATCAGAAGGCAAAAAAAAAAAACCAACCACATAGGCAGATTTTTTTAAAATCTGATTTTGTTGTTGATTAGTGGACTCCTTCATTCATACAGAATAAGTGCAGTGTCAGTAGGGATGTTGCTCATGATGGCCACCCATTTTACTAAATTTTACATGAGAACCTTAAAGGGGGATGGCCCGATGTAAAGATATTAAGTTTTCATAAATATTTAATTAGAATATTAATTAAAAAAAAAAAACATCTGTAAAGTTCGCGCCAATATTTCAATCCGTTTCGATTGCGGGCTAAAACCTGATTTTGATTAAGCCCCGTGAGTACGTGTAAATTAACTTCCAAAACCAAACATCCTTTGCCTCTAGGATTTCACAGGGTAAATGAAGAAAAAATAGTAGCTTTCTTCCGATAGGGCCAGTCTTCAGAAAAACTGAAACTTTTTTTGAAAAATTCAAATTAAAGGCATCACTTATTTTCACCACACATTTTCTTGACACATAATGTCCAAAGTTTAGAAATCAATTTGTTAAACTTAGATGAAGGGATACCCAGTACTTTCATAAATTAGCATAATGTTATTCTCTCAAATAGTGATTTTTTTGGCGGTTAATTAATTTCTTGCAGTATGGAACTCTTATTGTATTTGTTTTATATTGGATTGTTCAATAATATGTAGGTTTGACATCAATTTATTAAAATTATAAGACAATAAAATTGGTTTGTTCGAATATTTGTTTAATTATCAAAAATATTTAAGAATTTTTGTGTACACACGTGACAAAAAACCTAAAATTATTTGTGCCCTGAAAAAAGTTCTTAATGATTTATCTTCAAATCCTTTGCGAAAAGGTAGATGATTGTATCTTCCCTTCAGCCTGGTTAGGGACAGGACCATTTCCGGGATTGATAATTATGCTAATGTTACATGTAACACACGTTACCAGGTGGTCAATGTGTGACAGCTTCGTGGTACCTGTGTGTGACATCCATAACTTGTGCACAGTAAATTGCAAGATGACAAACTTGTAAGCTTTACATTGTACGTATATTCATATAATGTGATTTGTATAGCATACAAGTCTTTCATCTTTATTGTGACTGAAGAAAATATAAAGATGATTAGAAATTAATAGCTAATTTTGTATCACAAATTCATTAACTACATAACACACCTTTTAGGTAGAATCGCAGAAAGGCACCTTCATCATTTAATGAATTTGGTGCAACCACCCTGGAAACAGATTGGGCATGAGGAAGCAGCATTGCACATCTAACCTTTCATTGGATAAAAGTTTTGTATCAGTTAGCTTGAATCAAAAGAAGAAATCAAAGATGAGGTAGAAGCATCAAAACCGTAGGAGTATGTAATCTCAGTAACAGGTATAAGAGAGATGCATGTGATTAGAGCGAATCCATCGGTCTTGTTTCTTTTGGAACACAGCTTGTGTCAAGATGCTGATATGACATTCAGTATGCACAGAGTGGGAAAGAGATATCTGGAATAAAGGGGATTGGGTCATGTCAAATATGATGAAGTTGTATCCCGGAGAAGTCTTGCGAATGTGGGTGGGGAGACGGAGGTTAAGGTTATGTATAAGACAGGAAAATTAGGGAAGTGGCCAGAGGTACCAGATATGGTATATTACACAGTGGAGCAGGTCTTGAAAAAAATCAAGCCTCCTGAAGTGCGGTCATAGAGCGTCAGTTTCAGATTTCAGACCTATTATAAAATGACCTCAACATATTATTATATTGATTAGCTTCTTGTAAATTCAATCTTGTTATTTAACATGAAACTTAAATGTGCAACATCAAAGTAATGTTTGACACCTGTGTGTTCCTGAGAAAATTGAGAAGCTAACTTCATTAAATGTGTACATTATGTAATGATGGTTTCAGACACATAATTACAATTACACCTTATTTAATTTAGAATGTTACAATTTGCATATTGAAGTGTTATTAAGTCGTAATTACATATACCCTTCCCACATACTCTGTAATGCTTTATTATGTGTAATGAATTTGAAAATAAAGCAAATGATACAGAGTAGGTATGAAAGGTATAATGTAAATATGCTATTAGGATATTATGATTAAGAATTAGATAAATAGTACCCAAATTTAATGATTATTTGCTGTGAAATTAGGCAAACTTGTTTTGCTGAATTGTATACTTTCAAACTCATGTTCGGTTTATTGAACTAAAATGAAAATTTCAATTGGAGATGACATTCAAACTAAGACAATTGTATAATTTGCTTACTAGTATTTTGCTGTACATGTATTAGTATTCATTAAGAAATTGCTACAAATTGTATAGTCACTCAATCTTGTATAACAGTCTTGTAAAAGAAAGTGTAAACATTGTGATGGTAATGGCCAATCTGTGCTTTGGTACAACCAAAAACAAAAAAACAGCCAGATTGAGCGAATTATAGGTTTAATTAAAAGCACTTTTGAAAATCATGATGCCAACCGACTATATTAGGACGGGATGTTTTAATGGTTTGTGTGGTACCGGGGGTTTAATCAATAGTTCTTGCACACTACATCCAGGATTAGTACCTCACTGTCAGGGATTTAAATGGCCAGCGCTCCAGCCAACAAGGGGCACAACATACGCCAGACAAATGTTTGCTGTACGGCACAATAATTTGGGGATAGGTTACGTCATCTGGTCATAAATCATAGCCAAAATATAAAATTTGAGTAAAAAGAGCCCTTTTGGCAGCTTAAGATTGAAGTACCCCCCAATACTAATTTTGGTTAAACTGATGTGGAAGCTTCAAAATGTTTAAAAGACAGGTTGTTATTTGATTGGAAAAAATTTATGGACAAAAATACTAATTTTGAATACTATTTATTTTGTATATAGAAACTTTTCTTCCAAAAATGTCAAAAATACGGATGGACGGGGAGGAAAAGCAAACATTTTTGTTGAAAATGCAGCACTTGAATTGCAATGCAATGTTAGGGTAAAAAACAAATGGATTATACCTTTTACATATATGTGCTTCAGGGTATTTTGGACCTTAAGAATATAACTTTAAAGGCAAAAAAAAAGTTTTAAAATGAATTTCAAAAAAAAATATGTCTGAATATCGTATATACCTCTTTTAATAAAACACGGGAAGTTCATGTAATGTGTTGCATATTGTCATATACTTCAAAGGGACAAAACACATTCCAGCAAATATGAATTCCTTGAAAATAGCTGAAATGGATAGAGTGACGACCTGACATTGAGCACTTAAAAATGGTTAACTACTTGATAACACACAAAGAATTCGTTAGGAGAACATGTATGGGATCAGGGTTAACACAGATGTCAAAGCAATACAACATGCAACCCCCCCCCCCCCCCCCCCCCCCACCAATCTTAACCTTTACCAGGTGAGGATAACCAAAACATGCAAAAAATGTGCCAGTGTCCCTTTAAAGATATCAGAATAACCCCAATTTCAGAAATCAAAATACAGCAATGATTTAATAATTCAAATTTTTGCGGCCTAACTTTCATTGTACCTCAATACCCATTTCACTTTGTTTGTAATAGGCCTGAATTGTTTTGTAATGGCAAATACAGTATCGTTGCTGAAAATGTTAACATGTTAAATAAAGGGGAGTAATTTAATCAACATGATGCTGCTTCATTTTATTATCAAAGCAAGCGCAGCGAACAATTTTCAAAGTGGATGGGCCAATTTATCTGAGCAATTTCCAATACTATTGTTTTCTCGTGGCAGCTTTTAAGCCCGATGTGAATCAATTAATTTGAAAAAGTTGGGGAAGGCCCCTTCCTGGCAAAACCCCCTCCCCCCGGTCTGCCACTGACTATCAAAGCAGTTGACATACATTAGTTGTTGCCTCTCCAGTTATATAATTTGTGTGAAAAGGGTTTCCTTTCTGTACAAGGAAAACCTAAAGTTGAAATAATAATTGTAAAAGTGTGTACATCAGACAGACAAATGCAATGTCACCCACCACGTGACCAGGACTTCCATAATTACATCGTATCTTAATGAAGTTGCACATTGTTGAATAGTTTTTCAATTGGGTGGGATTGTGCTAATAGGACATCAAAACTTTACTAGATTTGGTATGAATTTTCAAAACCCCTCAAACTCAGCAGAGATTTAAATTTTTAATTCAAGGCAAAAAAAATCACATCCGTCAGAGGTCACACACGTAACCGACCTTTCGTTGACCTCCGACTAAGAAAATTACACAAAGCAACAACAACAAATAATATTTTGAATAGCAGTATGTCAGGTACTAGATATATGCAGAAAGTATTAATTCATGTGTCTTTAATAGCAGGAGATAAAAAGGAGCGTGTAAAACAGGCCCTGGTTTGTCACACACGTGAGAACCGAAGATGGCCCTATACAAAAGAGTTGACCTACTTTTCGGTAAAATCTGGGGCTTTCTGGGGACGAGGCATTAGCATCGGGCCATGGCCCTTTAAGTAGTTCCAGAAAGGATGAATTTTCTCTGTCCTGAGGTAAACTGGAGGCTGGAGGGCGTGGGGTTACTACCCTACCCCCCCTACTACCCCTCCCCGCCCCCAACCCCTGAGACCGAGGTCAGTGAAAATAGCACCCATGCCTCCAGTCCACTGAGGGGATCAAAAGATTCCACAAAGATCCAAAAATATTTGTTTATACCCTTCACATTCTAATATTTTGACCCTTTATGATAAAAGTGAATTGAGGCCCTACTAATAAAAATATCGGACCGCGTGTATCACCTGCCATCGTTGTTTGGGAATGATAGGCCTCATAATACCTTTTGACCTGACATGTGACCTTTAATAACGCTTAACATGTGACCTTTGGAACTCATCAACAAATGAGTGTTTGTAAGCCAAGTTTTGGTTCCAATTGAACTTCAACTTTTCCAATTGAGGTCAATTTTACATTTTCACATTTCAGCTTATCTTACACTTTATCTCACATGACCTTTTATGTGGCATTTGACCTCAACCAATGCTCAGGATCCCATGTTGCACCTAGACTTAGCTTGGTTTAAATCCATAAATATACAATATTACAAGCAAATAGGCTACCCTTTTCTCACAACCCCAACAGCAGCAGACAACAGTGGACAAAGTCGGGGGGGGGGGGGCAAGTTGCCAAAAAAATAACCTCTGGCTTGGAAAAGCGGGACGATATAAGACCAAAATATGCATTTTCATCCCATTTTTCAGGGAATTTTGGGCAAAATCAAAGTAAATTCGGCGCTTGCGCGCATTTTTGTGTCAGTTATCATTATTGGAGCAAGCACCCGGGACTATTATGAATTTGCCCCCCTCCTGTAGGGACGATTTGGAATTTTGCCCCCTCTGGGACGACTGCAACGGTACCGGCCCACTGCCCTAGGCTAGGCTAGGCTAAGGCTAGGCTATGCACGAGCTTGAGCTGAACTAAGGCTTTGACTGCCTTTTAGACACTAGGAAATTCTGATCACTTGCGATAAAAAAAAAATCAACAGGGACCTTTTCCAAGCATAATTACAAGGATATACTGAGGAATTAGTTCATTATCGAGTAAATATCCACATATCTAGTAAGTATGACCAATTTTAACACTCGGCTAGGGACAGTTCGAAGTGTCCTGCTAACAACCACATTGCGATGGAACATTAGACGAATCGTTCCTTTTAGTCGCCTCACAATATGCGGGAATACATTGGGCCTAATCTCTACCCGAAGCCCGCAGGGGACATACATGAATGAGCGTATTTTCTTTCTTGCATGGTATTCCCATATTCCCCCCCCAAAACGCAGATTTTGTATTTTTCAACCAGAATAATATCATTATAAAATACACTTGTCTGACAGTTTGATCAAGTCTTAGATTGAAAAAATAAGTACCCAGCTTGATCATTTATTATGGAAGCTATAAATTAGCCTTGAATTGAAAACAAAAACCGACCTTAAAATGGCTTGTTTCCAACATGTTTGGGACCCTCCCCGATTTACCTGGAAAGTAGTATCATATCAATTTTGATATTAGATGAAAGGCCCGTATTTTTGCTAGCTCATCCTCTTCTCATTTCACCTGAAATTTCATCAGCTTTCACATCCATTTCTTTCTCAATTACAGATAAAAAACTACCGTTTTATGGTTACCATCCAATATTAGCACAGTAATGACTAGGGTGTTGCCCTATGCATTATCGCTTCTAGCATCAAACTGCGAGCATGTTTCCCACGGTACTTGATGGTCAGTGTGTACAAGTGTTCAGGCTCTCATATTAAGTAGAGAACATGATTGATCAAAAATCGAAAAGCCCTTTCATTGACAACATATATCTTTGTTTAGAGTTCCTTGATATCCAATATACATGTAAATAAAAATGAAAAAAAAATGCATTTTATTCAATTCATGAAGTTACTGTATTATGTGCCATAATTATACCTATTGATAGTTGGGTGATAGCTATTGGGATCATATTCCTTATGATAATCCTCGCGGTTTTGGCTAAAGGTGATTGAATAGATCGATTGATTGTGATAACGACGACAGAAAACAATTCATTGAAGCCTGATTGGAAAAACTTGAACCATGGCAGGATTCAATAACAGTCAATATTTTTCTGCTGCCCTTGCAAGTAGCTCACATTAAATGGCCCGGGCCTATGGTAGGCCAAAGGGGCCACAACGTGCCGCTAGGCTACGCGCAGCTCTTTTTTTTCGTTTACGGAGCAGCTTTTATCCAATCGGAAGGGTTTCTGATCACGTGATAGGTTGAAAGCGTCACGTAGAGTCGGGAGGAACAACCTCGTGCATTAAATTACAACTAAATTTAACTAGTAATTACTAATACGAATCTCTATGCCTATAGTGGAGGCCATATATGCAATAATTTGAGTGTTTAAACTATGAAAAAGGAATGAAAAGTTTCAGCACGAGAGGTGTTTGTCAAGCCCCACAGCGTGATGTCACAATTTCAATCAACTCCCTAGCTTAGTGAAAAATAAAACATAGGATTACATTATATAAACATACCAATTAATTACACTGTAGCGGTTGAGTTACTGATAATAATTTAAGACTATTCATAATACTAGACGTTGACGCGCACCATGCCAGTATTGCTTTTTAAAACAACTACGCCTGCTTCTCGACAACGGATCACCGCGCCGTAGCGATCACTATATACCAGAGGACCAAGGCCGACAGCTCCCGACCCGTGGTAGTGACGCTGCGGCATCATAACGTGCTTTCTACTGCAGGGTTTATGGAGTGCCAGTTCTCTTTTATTGAGCCAGGAGTCAAATTTGCCTGACTGGTACCTAAGTAGTCATAATAGCTTCAGATTGGTGACTGACCGGTATTAAGCAAGCATGAAACACGAGAGGCCTGCCAATATAAATTGAGGATAAATGATTGAGAGTTACCCGTCCATGATTGTTAATTTTTTTGCAGAAGATAATGAAAGTCCGTAGCTAAACCATGGAGAATATATATCTAATTCACACATCGTGGAACAATTAAGGATAGATACTCTCCTATCGCGTCAGCTTTGTACTAGTATTATAATAATGTATTTCTTTTTATTGCACTAGGTTGTTCCTCCGGACTCTACTGCAGGCTTGTAAGTCTATCACGTGAGTGCAAAAACGAATCGATGGTTATAAGACTGCACGTAACGAAAATAGCTGCGCGTAGCTGCTACATGGTGTGCCCCGTTGGCTCCCATACGGTGCCAAGGTTGTGTTAGGAGAATGCACCACTCTGCATGCCAATTGCTTGCTGCAAATGGGCTTAAAATTCTCTTATAAGAATAAAGTATTCTTAAACAGAATTCATGGGCATTAAATGTATTACTAAATTAAGATTGTTTTTGATGAATACTTAAATGTAAAAGAAATTGACACTTTGTAAGCAATAAATTTGTTCAACCCTGGTCTTAAAGCCACAGTCATTTTTTTCCAATTCAAAATGCCGATTTTTTTTATTTTTTTTAATTGCTAGTGTTACAATCTACTCAAACACCTTATATTACTGTTCTATGTTAAAACAGACACTAAGCATTGTAAAGCAGTCCTGAAGATGTCATTTATGACTGTTTTGGTTTACTAATAAAAGTCTGATCCCGGCTTCTCTTGAGTTAAACTATGTATACAAAATTGTAATTGTCTCTTGACCAATATTGCGTGTTAAACTTAGTACAACAATTTCCAATACACAGTGCAAAAAATAATGGACTTTGATGAAAAAATACGGGGGCACAAGTTCTTTATATAATGAAGAAATATGATAGGGGATTTTTAAACAACCACTTTTGACTTAAAGCTGGTAGCGCTAACAAACTGGTGAAAAAATGTACATTGGCCCATATTGGTATTTTTTTAGACACAATTACCCCCCCAAAAACATAGCAGGGGAATGTATCGAGTTGTTGTTTTTTTAGTTTTAGGGGGGGGGGTAATTATTTTAAACAAATTTGTGACGTAGTATCCCAGGTAAGCCTCACGGTCATTGCAGGGTGGTTCCTGGGTATTGTTTACAGCACTAAAATGAAGATGCAAACACTGTCAAATGATAACTTAAAGGGATATTTCATGATCCACGCCTCGCCCCCAAACCCGAATTACCTAAAAAACGTTGGATTTTTTTATATCATCCGAACAGTTAACATAGTAATCCACTATTGGGTGCCAAATGTCTTGAGTGCAAATTCCGGTCGTGTCTGCAAGTAATTCGCCAATTTGGTATTTTTCTGTCCATAAACAGACAGGAAAATATAGCCACAAAGCCAATATGAGGGACCGTGGGAAACAAGCTATTACTCATAACACAAAACTGCAAAGTCGGGATCAGCTAAAAAGTTGGGAATAAAGCTGTGTTCAAGGAATCTAGTGAACAATAATAAAACATTAAGGGGCCTGGAATCACCAAAATGCACCTGTGAGGTCAACAGTTATGTGGCGGGCCCGGTGGGGGGGGGGGGGTATTTTTTTCCTTAGTAGCTTCCAAACAGGAGGAAAGCTATTGATTATTAACTGGTTACAAAATACTGATAGTAATCAAAAATAAGCAATTGATAATTATGATATCACCCCTAAGACCCGCACCATCAATTTAAAATCAGTTATTTAAAAGACACTATCAGTGATTGCACCTGAAAAATACCATTTAAATATTTGAAAATTGCAAAAAGCTAAAACAAAGGATAATCTGTTAGATTTCCTCTTAAAGTTAATTTATTTTTTCCCCAACTTGAGAAATTGCTAGAAAAATGAACATTGGGGAAGGGGAGGTGGTGTTGGAAGGATTGGAGTCAGATTTTTGGGGAGGTGGGGTGTTGGGAGTGTTGTGGAGGGGTGTACGGAGAGGGTTTGGTGTTGTTCTAGGGGTTAGGCTTATAAATCAAACAATGTATTTTAATTTAAACTCAGAATTACTTTTTTATTTTGTGACAATTTGGGTTTATTATTACCCGCTTTCCTTTTCTGCTGTAAAAAACATATTCCATGGTAAATCTGTGCAAAAAATCTGACAAATCAAAATTTTAACACACAAATAAAATACAAAATTAATGATTTAAGGAATCACTTCAATAAAATGCCATGAATGATACACATTGTCACAATAATGGTCCACACAGAGTAAAAATTAATTCGGTCACCTAAATGGTTCCCTTTTTATTCACAAGATCCAAACAATTATCATTTTAACCCAATTAAGTCACTACCAATATGAACTTATTTCTTGAAAAAGTCAAATCAGACTCTGTTTCCAAAAGTGCCCACGTAGTAACATCTAATATACTTTTGTTATGTGAGTGGAACAAAGTATTGCATATTTCATTTTGCAAGAGAAAGCCTTTTTGTTTAATTCACTGTTTTTTCTTTTGTGTTTTTACAGTCTTATTTCTTCATAAAAATTAAAATTGTTGTTTACTTTAAATTTGACAGCCTGGAGCATGAGGTATTAATATATTTAACAACATCAACACAATCGTTCATTTTAGTGTCACAGAGATACTTTATTTCAATTCACTTTATTAACTGTTAGGGAAAAAGACCAGTTTTAGAAGCAGGAGAACCGGAGTCCCCGGAGGGAAGGCTGCGAGACCGAGTATGGACTGGAAACCAAATCACATGAAATCGCAGGCCCAGCTAAGGGTCGACCTGGGACCACAGTGGTGTTAAGCGAGGGAAGACACACTGCGCTAACCGCCCCCAAAGTTGGACACTGACACTATCGCTTTGTTAAATGAAAGTTCCCGTATATTTACAAAATCAGGCAAAACACTCAATTTTACTAAAATGTCAGTTAGTTACAATTGATTGCACTCACAAGATGATTGTCCAATTTTTTATCATCCCACGTAAACGTATTCAAATCAATTGTTGTACTTTGACAACACGACTAGTATGCACACACTCAAACTATTTGTAGGTACATAAAAAATAGAAAGGTAAACAATCATCACATTGACTTTGCATTACGTGAGAATTCTTAATCAGCTGTTATGCAAAATCTCTCAGTGCATTTTCATTAGTGACATACAGTGTGCTTGGCTTGCATGGTCAAAAACAGAAATTGATGAATTAGGCTACTGAAATGACAGTTGATTGACAGAAACAGCATCACTAACTGGTCATTACAGGTAGTCCCATTAGTTGTGCTTTTTTAACAACACCTCATCTGGAAAAGGGGCACTTCTTATCTTTGCATTAAGACAGTCTCATCTCAGCATTCAAAAGACAAATATTAACAAAGGCCTCTGACTTTTATTGTATGCATGGCCTCCCACAAGGATCTGTTCAAGGGCCACAGTGGTTTACCATTTACACATATCCCATTAGGACACATTAAAAAACACAACCTTTGTTTTACTCTTAATCATAATAATAATGATGACCACTTATAACGAGCAAATATCCAGTACGGCGTGCTCATGCCCGATTGCCATATACCGGCCCTGGCAATACATCAGGAAAATCTCACAATCATTTCGGCCTCATCTAGGTGGATGCTGGCTAGGTGCACAACTCTATCAATTAGATTTAATTCCCCCATAACAGCTTAGGTGGGCGAAAGTATGGCACTTACGAAAGCTATTCTAGCATGCTTGATGAAACATGACATCAAATTTGGGTTAATGCAAAAAGAATTACTGCATCCACAGGTTAGTAGTAGACTTAGCCATTCATAGTACCACTATATTTATTTTTGAATCCAGTGCATTTTTATCGAAAAATAGCGTTAAAACTTCTGGAAACGTGGATGACTTCAGTGTAGGATTTGTCCCAATGATCAAACATGTGCTCTTATTTTGTTTGGGATATTATGACGTCGAAGACCTAGAAACAAGTCTCATCCGTGTATTCGGCCGCACGCTTAGTGTATAACACAACGGCACACACACTGTAGTGCCGAGTTGGGCGAATGAGTTACAACATGTGACATGAATGTTAGGGACATTTCCGATGTCCAGTCCCAAACTTTACCAAAGGTCGCTAAGGTGTCAAAGCACATGATTATCGCCACCATTTTTTGTAAAGGACATGTGTGAACCGATGTGAATAGCTGTCACCGGGATTTTATAAAATTCGCCGATTTCTTATTTGGCAGTAAGGGGATCGTTCATAAAAGAGTAGAAACTTTGGTAACAGCGTATTAATCCCGTGTGATATCGTAAGTGGAGCATTTTTTGTTGCTCCTGTCACCCTTGTCACCCGCGTTGTTTTGTTGGTTCTGTTGAATACTTCTGCCCACATCTTAACGTTGTAGACCCGAGGGGCTACAACACGACAGGATGTGTACCATATCTAATAACGACTATACCAACTTATCGCTTGGGTAACGAAGCAATTGAGACTATGTATCTTGCCAAGGACACAAACAAAATTGGCCACAACATGGGGCTCGAAACTCCAAAATTTTAAACGAGTTCGAGATCATAAAGTCCTCCTTTTTACACTATTATCCACATGCTCTCACTACTCTTTTTCAAAAAGAAACCTTTGAGGGGTAAATGGATCAAGCATCTACTGTAAGTCGCCCCTTGGAGTCGCACTCGTACAACTTGTAAAAAGGTATTTGATAAATAGAGATCACTTGTATGTGACGACCCCCAGATTTACATCAAATGAATCACATAACCTCCAAGTACTGACGATGTGCATTGATGAAGTTAGGTTCTGGATGTGTGAAAACTTCAGAAACTATGATAGCCTTAGCCAGGAATGATAGAAATTTCGCATTGTGTCTTAATATATAAATTGTGAATTCTCCTCAATCCCACCCCATTGAGTGAGTAGAATGTGCAGGTGTGCATAATGGGAGTCTGGCATCTCGGGCTTCGAGAGTTTAGTAAAATTGGTTTGGTCCCGTGTTCCGACGATTCATGCAAGTTAAAGCATCCTACAGGGATTATACATGAAATACTTAATACCATGAAGTAAGTAACCCTGAAAGTACATGTAAGTGACTTTCACTTTGGGGGTATGTATACGGGTACAGAGAGAAGTTTTTTACACGTATTCCAAAGGGTTAACAGAATTAGGGCCTTACCTGTCATTTGGTGGCTGTTCTTCCTCAACTGCAGGCCTCAACTCTTAGCACTGAGAAACCAGCGACCCTTCCGTGTCTAATTTCTCCCATCTATCGTCATCATCATTTGCATCAAGTGTACATACTGTCTACGATGTGGCGTGCCAAGTCGAGGACTCCTTGGCATCACATTATACTGTCCATCCTTTGGAAGGAGACGGTTGCCATGTGAAAGCTGTGGTGATGTAGTGGACGGAGGATCACCATTTGGTATGTGTCCATTGGGCCCGTGGACATTTGGACATGGCCACTTTGTAGGTCCATTTGGAAGAGAAGATTTTCCTATCTGGTTTGATGATATAATTGCACAACTGGGGTTCGGTACGTTAAGCCTCATAAACTACTTTACTATCCATGGTGCTCAGGATACTGGCTTCCTTGTAATGAAAAGCAATCCCAGGGTTCCAGTTCACTGCATCCACAATTAACGGTGACACCGTTCAATTAACAAATGAAGGGCTGGAACAGAAAAAGGAAACATTCATTTTTTATGTAATTATATCTTTTGTGTCATTTAAGCATAACCAAAAAGTGCAAGTGTAAGCACTAAACAGATGCTTCCTTTCAAGGCTTTTGTGATTCACATCATATAAGTACACAATCACCATTAATTACTGACCTAATACCTATATGTATACAAGTACATATCATGTAAGAGTACAGTCATGTACCCTTTAGCGAAAGGGTTGTCTCAAAAGTCTACTTCTAGATTTAAAATTGACATTTTAGTAGAGGTGGGCTATAGAGGGTCATATTTGGGTCATAGTTTCAGATCACTTCAAACACAGTCTAGAATGATGACTTTAATGATGCTTATCTCATTTTCGAAGAAAAAAAATTAAAAAGTGCGAAAACCAGGGTGCCCCAACGAAAAATCCAAAATGGCTGCCAAATTGGCCAAAAATCACATTTTTGACCATAACTTGAGAAGCTTTTGTTTAGTCACCGTGATTTTTGTGGCAATACCCATGTTTTGGCCTACAAGGAATCATTCTATGCAACTTCTTTCTCACCATGTCTTTTTGTTTTCTCAATATGGCAGTTTTGGCCTAAAATTGGACTGCGAGGGTGCTTTCTCAAAAAGTACAGTACATATCATATCAAAAGTTTTAAATTTTAACTGGTGGGCCATCATCAGAATTGCTGATTCCTCATTTTCTGAAGATTAGAGCTGTGTAACACTTACCATTTTCCCGTGGCATCAATTTAAAATTTGACAAAAACACTCTCGTTGGAATACACAGGGGTCAACAAACTTTCTTACGTGTGGGTTTCAATGGAGGGCATTTTTGTGACATTAAATAGCCTACAGTTGCAAAACCACAAACACCACGCAAGTCAAATTTTCAGCAAGTGTTCAGAATAAAACTGATTTTTTTAATGTTAAAATCACCATTATCAATCAGATGCACATTTTATGGGAAAGCGCCCTCACAGCTCAATTTTAAGCTAAAACAGCATTTTCAAGAAAACGAAAGGCTATGGAGAGATGAACAGCATTTTCAAGAAACAAAAGGCTATGGTGAGATGAAAGTTGCATAGCATGATTCCTAATACCCCAAAACATGGGTATTGCCACCAAAATTAAGCAAATTGAACAAAAAATAATTGAGTTATGGTCTAAAATCAAATTTTTGACAATATGGCGGCCATTTTGGATTTTTCGATGGGGCACCCTGGTTTTCGCACTTTATTAATTTTTTTCTTCGAAAGTGGGATCAGGGTGATTAAAGTCATCAAACGAGCCTGTGTTCGAAGTGATCTATAGCCCACCTCTAATTTTAGGACATTTTCCCAGGTTGAGGTTTAGAAGATTTGAAGTTTCTGTCCTCCTGTCATCAGAAAAAAGGAATGATTGGCCAGAGAGCAGCCAATAAAAAAAAATACAAAACACAGCATTTTGGAAAGCTTTTTAAAGCAAAAAAAAAAAAATGCATTTAACATCCTACATACATGTACACCTACAAAAAAGTACCGAATTTATACTAAAATGCCACTGTTGTTAAGAGTCCACAATCACCAAATACAAAAGTGGAATTTTATGGTATCTAGTTTATTTAGTTTATATAAAATATCTGCATGTATGAGTACACATATTAAAATTGCATAAAACAATAGCAAGGTACATCTTACAAAACAGGTTCAAACATTCCTCCCATGCATGTGTCCCCGTCAATTTTTTATCACCAATTTGCGGCATTTTTTTCCTACCAATATTGATAATACTCAACATATTTACGGATTCTCACCAATGGCTACCAGGTTTCAATTTAAAACATTAACTCTGCATTTATTCAGTATTTACACTGCTACATGTTCCGAAAGCATGTACTCCTTGCTCAATAAAATCAATGAACTTTAAATGCCAAATCAAATAAACACATTAATCAACAACACATACAGTAGGCCCTCAGATACAGTCTGTATTCAGGTTGAATATCAATGTCATCTATGCTGACTTACCGCACTAGTTTTCATTTTGAAAATGTTTTAGTCGCTAACTAATTGTAGACACTGTTGCCCTATAATAAATTTTGGTTGATACAGCACCAGACACCGTAGAATTTTTGTTGCTAAGAGCTTGTTTTTCTAAGACAAAAAAAAAGTGCAAACTTTAAAAATATCAAAAAACAAAAGTAAAACTTTTAGTGTTTTTTAACATTTAAAAGGAGCCCAATCGGGGCGTGTTAAGTACAGGGTTAGCAACACTGAGAGTGGCACTCGTGATCACATGACCAGGAAAGCAGTATTGTTTAGTGAACCATGTCTAAACTCATAATTGTACTACATTTGTATAATATGGGTTTTGTAGTAAACAGTGTAAACACCTATCGTGATGCCCTAGGAAGACTTGTAAAATTGGGTTGAGACACATGTAGTGTACAATGGCACTCCCAAAACATCGAAGGGGCCGGGACCCCCGCCCCCAAATGGTATAGAACAAACAATTAAAAAAGAATGCATTGAACGTGTCAAATTCAGTCCGTCTCACAAAAGTTCATCATAAGTTACACAAGACAAGATACTTTTAGAATGAGGCAAAAAGGTATTGGAACGATGCAAAAGGTGAAACACGCAGAATGAGGCTGTAACTTGCCTACCTAAATTGTGTTCTTTTCTCTATTGAATGATAAGGCCTATGTTTTTACAGGAAACAGAAGGGAAAAGAGAATAATTTTAGAATGGTTTGATAGTAGACTGTGGATCATGCTGTTATTAACCCTAACCCGGCCCGGGTCGTTTTGCCGCCGAGGCCCAAATGAAACGAAAGGCAATCGAGTTTTATTTTAACGGCCCAGATGAACGAGAGCCAAAGTTTGTGTTTATTGCATCTAGGAACCGTTTTCACCCGGCACAGGAATAAGGAGGGTAAAAAGTCAATAACGGCCAGATGCAACGAAAAAATTCGCAGCTTTTCCCGGAAGACACCCCAAATGCAACGAAAAACATAGCTTCATTCCCGGACCAGACGCCCAGATGCAACGAAAAACATCGCGCCATTTACCGGAACGACGTCCCAGATGCAACGAGAAACATCGCGTGCGAATGCAATAAAAACAGGGTAAATAAATAAATAAAAGAATAAATAATGGATGCGTACGTCACACTGATCGCATGAAATTTGTAGCGTATAGTCGCCAGTCGTGAGTGGCGCGCTATTACGCAACATCATAGTGGGCGTGGCTCTATTATGCTACGTCATGCTCCGGTTTACGTCATGAATACGTTTCTGCATAATTAAAAATAAATAGCTAATCGAAAATGGTGGCGGCATCACCATCGAAACTAAATTGTCGTATGGGCATTTGTACACCGTGTCACCTGCCTGATGAAAAGCCATTGCGCCTTCTGCGGCAAACCGTACGAAAAGCTAGTGAAAAGCATCGATCATTTCCAGTCAATAACGGCCCAAATGCAACGAGGACATCGCGTAATTTTCCGTAAGACGGGCCCAAATGCAACGAGGGGAAATAGAGTCATTTCAGTTAAGAGGCCCAAATGCAACGAGGAACATAGCGTCATTTACGGTAAGACGGCCCAGATGCAATGAGGGCCAAAGGCGAGTCATTTGGCGCGACAAAAATAGTTTGTTGAGGCCGAGATGCAACGAGAAAACATTTTCCGACGGTACCAGTTTCGTAGGCTCGCATTGCCTCTACGGCCGTGTTAGGGTTAAAGAAGAAAACAAAGCCAGAGTTGATTCCCTTGTTGTCTGACCTGTCTGACCTTTGTGGCTTTAACAAATCAATCAGTTTGAGTCTGATATCTGTTACTAGTTGTTAGGGCCATTGCATTAAAAAAAGGGAATTTGGGAAGTTCTTTCCCAGGAACGTGGGGTACGGATTAGGGAAAGTTGACTTTAGGGGAAATGCAATATCAAATTTTGAAATATGCTTACTGGCAGCAAGATTATCCACAATGTACACATTTAAAAAAAAAAAATAAAAAAAATTAAGAAGGTGGTTGGCACATTAAATAAATAACGCCATTACATTCGCTGGGCAGAAAATGTTTTTGACCTGTCACAGCTTTTAAAGGGATAAGCAGTGATTTGCTGATCCAAAACATTAAAAAATCATCAAAATTTGTATTTTGGTATAATGGCATGGATGTGCTAACATAACCTGCATGTGGTCGTCTTGAAATCCATGTATTAAAAACAAGGTACATGTAGTACTTTTTATCAGATTCTGTAGTGTGCATATCAAAATTCCCACTTGAGATCAAAAAAGCCTTTTCCTGTGACGTGAATAACTCAGATTAAATTATAAGCGTAATATTGTCCACTGTAATGGAATTGAAAATGTTCTACTATTTAAAAATAATAAAATAATAATAATACGTAGTACTAGGACTGCTAAAATAAATAACATAAACATAAACACCAGCTTAGGTTTAATTTTTATGAATGAATTACTACTACACTGACGTCATGTTCAGCATAATTAGGTGTGATGTCATTTGTGTCATGCGCGCTAGCTGCGCCCACGGTGTGGTCCCAGAGTTTTGCAATAATTTTCCGGGACACCGAAGTGTGTAGTGATGTAGCTGTAGCTATAGTTGTTAATAAACCAGACTTAAAGTTGAAGCAAGTTGCAAGCTATTGTGCTTCATTCCGACTCCTAAGGTTGCAACTGGTGGGTTCCGTCCTCACCAAACCCACATAGTCTGGTGTCAGCCGCTCGAGCCATACACATATACGTGTGCCCCGTCACGCCAGTGGCGCGCGCGGGAGTCCTGTCACAAGTGGTGTCAGAAGTGGGATAGTCATTGCATTTGAACATAAGGAGTCCGTCCGAGGAAAAGGAGCTGAGCAACATGGAGGGAGGAGGTGGAGTAGCAGCGAGTAGTAATGGTGATATCGGCAGAGACAGTGGTGGAGGAGTACCTGGTGACATGGAGTGTATAGGACAGGGAGCAAATAGCGGCGATGGTAGCATTAGTGGTGATGGTCGTGGAGAAGATGATGATTGGTTCAAAGGCAGCCTGAGTGATGTTGGTAATGGTCAACAAGGAACATTAAGAGTTGGTAGTTTGAATAAGGTAGAAGGTACTTCAAAGATACGACCGGGGCACTCAAAGGGCCGCTATTGGAAGGATCCAAGGGATGCCGACATAGAGTTTTGGCTTTCTATGAGCAGATCAACTGATGATAGTCGGAGTGGTATGTGTAGCCGACTTGATGCAGCGACCGAGGATGTACAGGCACAACTGAACTCGGAGATGCAGAGTTTGGCAGCAGGTGTACAGAGGTTAGAAAGGGAGATACTCCAGAAAAGTCGACAACTAGCTGAGTGTGAGCGCGTTTTCCGAGAAAAGCAAGCTAAAGTAAAGGAAGCGCATCTGAGACCCCAAAGAGAAGATCAATATAAAGAAGTTGAATTGGAGAGGGAAACTCAAGGTCGTCTTGAAAGGGGAGAACCCCAAGTGGTGGAGCAACTACGTGGGGCAGCAGAGGTTAAAAAGGAACATGTAGAGAACAGAGAGGGTCAGTCCAGAGTTTGATTGAATGAAGGGGTGCAGCAGCTTGACGAAAAAGAGCGGCATAAAGAGAGAGAGGATTGGCTGAAGCAGCAAATTTTGGAGGAATGGCGGCGTAAAGAGACAGACTTGGCTAAAATGCAGCGGCATCGAGAGGAGAGAGCTAGATTGGAATGGATCAGGCAAAGAGAAAACGAAGAGCTTCGTCATAGACAATTGGCGGAGAGAGAGTGGCTAAAGGAAAAGCAGATTGAAAAACAAGAAAAGGAAGACCAGTGGCTGCAGGAAATGGAAGATGAGAAACACTGCATGGAAGTATTGACAGAGATAGAATGGCTTAAGAAAGAACGCGAAAAGGAAAAGTTGAGATTCAAGGTGGAAGAGAGCGTACGGGAAAAGGCGAGGTTGAAGAAGGAAGCTGAAGAAGTACGAGCAGAGATAGAATGGCTTAGGGAAGAACGAGAAAAGGAGAAACTGGGATTCAAGGTGGAAGAGAACGAAAAGGAAAAGGCAAGCTCGGGGAAGAAGGAAGCTGAAGAGGCACTGGTGGAGAAGAAATGCCTTGAACTGAAAGAAAGAGATAATATGAAACAGGAAGCCGAAAAGGAGGATCATCTCGAAGAATTGGGCGATAAAGGAGATAGTGCGAAAGGAGGGCAGAACAAATCTACTCCTGTAGATGGAGGTGCAGCACAGTCAGTTGAAGGTTCGTATCGGCCTAGGCCCCGGAAAGAGAAGGAAGCACCAAAGTTTAATGCTAAGAACCAGTGGAAAGATTTCATCAGGCAATTTGATGCTTGTAAGAAGTACAACAAATGGACGGATGAAGAGGCTGCCTATCAGTTGTATATGAGCTGCCAAGAGGATGCGCTATCTGTGTTGACTGTAAATGATGTGGACGGCCAGATGCAACGAGAAAAACATTTTCCAAGACCGGTAAAACCCGGGAAACGGTGCCTTTTTCTTTGTGTCTCTTACATTGCTCTACAAAATAAAATCAAAGGCCGTGTTAGTGGTAAAGAAGAAAACCAAGCCAGAGTTGATTCCCTTGTTGTCTGACCTGTCTGAAACCTTTGTGGCTTAAAAATCAATCAGTTTGATCTGTGGTATTCCTGTCCTATTTGTTAATGGCCATTGCATTAAAAAAATGGGAATTTGGGGAAGCTTCTTCCCAGGAACTTGGGTACGGTATTTGAAGGGAAATTTTGCAAATTTATGAGGGAAAGCAATACTCAAATTTTGAAATATCTTACTTGCAGCACATTATCCAACAATGGTACAACATTGTAATAATGAAGTGAGTTTGGCACATAAATAAATAACGCCATAACAAAAATTCGCTGGGCAGAAAATGTTTTTGACCTGGTCACAGCCTTTTAAAAGGGATAAGCAAAAAGTGATTTGCTGATCAACACATTAAAAAATCATCAAAATTTGTAATTTTGGTAAATGGCATGATGTGCTACACCAACCTGCAAGTCGCTGACTTGAACTCCATGTATTAAAGACCAGGCAACATTAGGTCCTTTTTGTATCAATTCGTAGGGCACTATCAAAATTCCCCACTTGAGATCAAAAAACAAAGCCTTTTTCCTGTACGTGAATACTCAGATTAAATATATAAGCTAATATTGTGTCCCACTGTAATGGATTGAAAAATGTTCTACTATTTAAAAATAATAAAATATAATACGTAGTACTAGGACTGCTTAAATAAATAATCATAAATCATAAACACACTTAGGTTAATTTTTATATGAATGAATTACTACTACACTGTACACTGGACGTCATGTCAGCATAAATTAGGTGTGTATGTCATTTTTGTCATCGCGCTAGCTGGCCCACGTGTGTCCCAGAGTTTTTGCCAATCTTTTGCCGGGACAAAAAGACCGAAGTGTGTAGTGATGAGGCTGTAGCCTATAGTTGTTAAATAAAACCAGACTTCAAGTTGAATCAGTTGCAAGGCCTTTTGATTGTGCTTCATTTTTTTTTTTATTCCGACTCCTTTGCAACTGGAGGGTTCCGTCCTCACCAAACCACCCACATAGTCCTGGTTGTCAGCCGCTGACTCGATCCATACACTAACGTGTCCCCGTCACGCCAGTGGTGCGCGGGAGTCCTGTCACAAGTGGTGTCAGAAGTGGGATAGTCATTGCATTTGAACATGGGAGTTCCCGTCAGGAAAAGGAAGCTGAGCACCATTAGGGGAGGTGAGTAGCATCGAGTAGTACTTGGTGATATCTGCAAGAGACAGTGGTGGAGTAGTACCTGGTGACATTGATGTATGGACAGTGAGCAATAGCGGCGATGGTAGCATTATTGGTGATATGGTCGTGGAGAGTAATGATATTGGTTCAAAGGCAGCCTGAGTGATGTTGTATGGTCAACAAGGACTTAGAGATTGGTAAGTTTGGAAATAATGTAGAAGTACTTCACAGATACTACGGGGCACTCAAACAAGGGCCGCTATTGGAAGGATCCAAGGGATCCGGACATAGAGTTTTGGCTTTCTATGAGCCAGATTCACCTGATGAAGTCGGAGTGGTAATTGTGTAGCCGACTTGATATGCAAAAAAGGCGACCGATAGAATGTACAGGCACAACTGAACTCTGAGATGCAGAGTTTGGCATCGAGGTGTACAGAGTTAAAAGGAGAAATACTCAGAAAAGGTCGACAACTAGCTGAGTGTGAGCGCGTTTTCCGAGAAAAGAAGCAAGCTAAAGTAAAGTATCGCATCTGAGTACCCCCAAAGAGAAGATCAATATAAAGAATTGAATTGGAGAGGGAAACTCAGGTCGTCTTTAAGGGGAGAATCCCCAATGGTGGAGCAAACTACTTGGGGCAGCATAGGTTAAAAGGAACATGTACAGAACAGAGAGGGTCAGTCCAGAGTTTGATTGAATAAGGGGTGCAGCAGCTTGACGAAAAAGAGAGCGGCATAAAGAGAGAGAGGATTGGCTGAAGCAGCAAATTTTGGAGGAATGGCGGCGTAAAGAGACTGACTTGGCTGAAATGCAGCGGCATCGAGAGAAGATTGCTAGATTGGAATGGATCAGGCAAAGAGAAAACAAGAGCTTCGTCATAGACAATTGGCGGAGAGTATAGTGGCTAAAAAAGGAAAAGCAATTGAAAAACCAGAAAAGGAAGACCATTGCTGCAGGAAATGAAGATGATAAACAACGCATGAAGTATTGACAGAGAAAGAAATGGCTTTAAGAAAAAAGCGCGAAAAGGAAAAGTGAGATTCAAGTGGAAGAGACGTACGTTAAAAGCAGGTGAAGAATGAAGCTGAGATAAGTACGAACAGAGATAGAATGGCTTAGGGAAGAACGATAAAAGGAGAAACTGGGATTCAAGGTGGAAGAGAACGAAAAGAAAAGGCAAGCGGTCGGGAAGAAGGAAGCTGAGAGGCAATGGGAGAAGAAATGCACTTGAACTGAAAGAAAGAGATAATATGAAACATGAGAGCCGCAAAGATGATCATCCTCGAAGAAGTTGGGGCGATAAAGGGAGAGATAGTGCGAAAGGAGGGCAGAGCAAATCTACCCTGTAGATGGAGTATGCAGCACAGTCAGTTGAAGGTTCGTATCGGCCTAGGCCCCGGAAAGAGAGGTAGCAACCAAAGTTTTAAATGCTAAGGAACCATGGAAAGATTTCATTTCATCAGGCAATTTGCTCTTGTAGAAGTACAACAAATGGACGGATAAAGAGGCTGCCTCTCAGTTTTGTATTGAGCTTCCAATAGGATGGCGCTCATCTGTGTTGACTGTAAATGATTGTGGTCCCCTGAAGAAATGACCTATGAGAAATCAAAGCGATGATGGCGAAAGAGTTTGGGGGCCTAGATAATGCCAAACGAGACTATTTCCTGGAATTGGGACTAACAGGGCGCAAAAGTTGGGAAAGTCTTCGTGATGCTGGGTATGGCTATTAATAAATTGGACAGCACTATCACACCCAAAGACTGATAGAAAGGAAAATATGGGCTTGCATATAGCATTTCAAAGAGGCTGTGGCGGAGTGGTGCGATTGAGGAAGGAGTTGTCGAGTTAAACCAGGGGCTAGAACCGACAAAGAGGGCGTAATAAGACGGTTTGCATACAACAGAGCAGTAAATGAAGTGTCTCCGTCAAAATCAAGTTGGTGGAAATTGGAGGCCAAGATTAGGGCTCGTAGGATGACGTCAGCGTGGATTCGATAAGAATCAGAGAGAATTGTTGAGGAGGTCTGAGAGTTAACACAGCCAACACAAAGCTCGAAGAGATAACAGTCACAGTCTAAACCGGGTCGTAAGCAAACCTGGCGCGAGGAAAAATTCAATGGGAGATGTCTGCTGTTTGAGTGCCATCAACCAGGGGCATTTTGCTCGTGAGTGTCCTAACAATCCATTGCCAAGGGCGGTGTCCCCAACTGTTTGAAGTGGGGCCAATTACAAGATCGACGCCGGCCAAAACTCGCGTTGTTGGCTCTTGTGGGCAGAAGTTCATGTCTGCCCGCAATGCAACCAGAACTCGGAAATGAACCGGAGGGCTGGACCAAGGGCCCTGGGCAAGGCCTGGACAACAGACCGGGCCCCGAGTTACAGTCCGCCAGTGGGTCCAGATGTCGCCAACCAGCAAGGAATCCAGAGCCACAATCAAGCAACAGCAGAGGGCCTCAGTTATAAGCCACATTGAGTCGGAGGGCAACAATCATCCACAGGAGAACGAGGATGCCTAGCTCATCATAGAACTTAGGGATATCGAATTAAGTGAGGGAATGGGGGTGTTAATTTTAACAAAAAAATTGTTACGTCCCAGTCGCTATTTCATGATATATGGTCTGCTTCTAGTTGTGATACGGTGCTTCACTTACCATTTGAAGCCGAGCATTACCATCTGATTTCAGAAGAGCGACGGCCACCATTGACTTCGGAAAGAGTATTACTTAGACAGGCTGATGGAAAGGAGATTGAGGGGTTAGGTAAGACGTGGTGAGATTAAAGTGGGACATGCTGCCTAATTAAAGCTGAAAGTTGCTGGTAGCCGATGTGAGTCACGGAACGTTGGGCATGGAGTTCTTAGATGAAATCTGTGAGCTAACTTGGATCTTGGACGCTGAGCTGAATATAGGTGGGACTGCCGTGCCTTGCAGGACGAAAGAAAAACAATCCATTCTTCCTAGGGTATATTTGTCAGTTGCAGATTTGCGATACCGACTCCTGAGCATGAAATGATTGTGAACACAAGTCTTAAGGTAGATATTAAGGTGGTCAGATTGAATTGTGAACCAATTAGAGGAGAAGGCGAGCCCTAACTAGAGTGGCATTTTAGTTATCAAAGAATGTAGTGGAAGCTAGTTCAAGCGTCGTTCTGTGAAGGTCATCAACTTAGGAGGGCCAACCTAAAAGATGTGAAGGCGGAAATCTATTGGGAGAAAATTAGGCTTTGATCGAGCATGTGACATTGAAGAGGTGAGAGTGGCAGGAGATTGTGAAAACAGCCGCTGCCTGAAGTCCCGGACATTTATGTGAGCTGATTGACAGAGTAGTTACTGCGGTTTGGAGGTTTGGAACCTGAAGATAGAGAAAAAGTCACGAAATTGTTGATTTTGATTACAAAGACGTGTTCTCAACGGGTGAATATGATATGGTAGTAAGGAACTAACTTGCGTAAAAACACAGCAGCGATACAGGGTATGCCTGCCCAATCGACAGCGTTACGAAGGGTCATCAACCCCGCAAAGAGAGAAGTTGAGAGAAGGTAGGTGAGCTTACTTCACAAGGGGCTGATCCAGCCATCTGACAGTCCATGGTCTAGCCCAGTTGTTCTAGTAAACAAGAAGGACGGGTCAAAACGCTACGGTATATTGATTAGGCAGGCCTCCAGCTCAAGAGCCAAAAGTATTAAGTCGCCCGGAACAAAACTTGCGCATGGGTTATAAAATTGTCCCGTGCGAGACTTGGAAATATAAAAATCAACACTGGACCTTTCTTCCGTGGGGGTCGTACTGAAGTAAACTCACACGCAGTGTAATCCAGTAATTGGTAACTCAATGTTCAATTGTCAATCTCCACACGAACACCAATTATGATGGCTCATAAATTTGAAGTTGTTTGGGCTATGAATAAATAAATCATGCTTCAGTTACAAAATACCAACAATTTCGCGGGGGAAGTGTGTGTGGAGTAAGGATGTAGTAAATACGACTAGAGAAAATGTATTTCTTATGTATGAAGGATGTGAAATCTATATAGGCCCTATTTAAAAAACTCTCAAGTGAATTTGTCTCATCAATCACAGATATTGATAACGCTCGCTCGTTTATGGTTGCCACCGAGCCGTTGTTAACGAACGGCAAATACTATTTTTTAAAGGCAGCTCAGTGGTCATTCTAGCACTATTTCTTGACTCTAAAAAAATTTGCAAGCACGGCGCAGTGCGATGTAAGACACTCAGCCAACCACTGCGGCGTGTGTAGTATTCCCGTTTTCAACACAACCAGACTCGTTTCATGATTTATATGAGGTATTCACACGTTCTCAAAGAAAAAATACAAACAAACTATACACAATTCTAACAAGTTTGGTTTTATGTAAAAACTATAAAAAAGTCGCCATTTTCCAACTTATAAGGCTACATTTAGTATTATTGTTTGAACAAATATACACAACATGAAACTACGAAATATGTTAAAAAAAGTATAATTAAATTACACCACAGCACTTCATTTTACTTTACAGGATTCATAGACATAGATTGTGCATTTTCAAGTTGTTAAACAGTTCCGTTCCAGTAAATATCGGAAAGTTATTAAAACAAATGATAGTAATAATGAGATGGCGCAGAAAAGAGAAAGAAAATCAAAATTATATTTGAAACTCCTGTTGTGTTTACAAAACTGTCCGTTGAAATTAGAGAAACGTGGTTCTACATGTAGACATAACATTTTGGAGAGGCAGGGAGAGAGGCGTTAAGTGGGTAGATTTTTAGCACTCTCTTCATCTTGACATGCAAAATCGCGCCGGAGCGGTGAAGTATACACAGTAATTGCCCGTGCGGGTAAGTATCCATAAGTTCTCAAATCACAATATACAAACCATACACACAATTACAATTGTTTTGTTGTAATAATATAAAACTTAACGTTAAGCATTCCAACTGATAAGGCGAAATTTCAAATCTACGCATTATTGTTGAAAATATACACATATGCAAAATACGAAATATTAAAAACAAAATTATAATTAAATACACCACAGAAATTCCATTTTACTTGACAGGAAAATAGACTAGATTGTGCATTTTCAGTTTAAACAATTCTGTTCCAGGAAATATCGGAAAGTTATTAAAAACAATAGATAGTAATAAAGATATGGCGCAGGAAATCAAATGATGAAATTTGAACTACTGTTGTGTTTGCAAAAACGTCTGTAATAAAAGTAGAGAACTTTTGGTGGTACATGTAGCACCTAATAGATAAAGAGAGGCGGTGCAGTGGTGTATTTTATCGCACTCTTTCTTCGCTTTGATGCATGCGCCGCGGCGCGGTGAAGTATATGGAGTAATTGCCCATGCGGTGTTTAAGTATTAACACGTTCTCAAAGTACAAAGTACAAAATTTACTACATTCTAACAATGTTTTGTTTTCATTAGTAAAAGCATTTAAAACTTGGAAAGGCCATACATTTAAAAATCTTATTTATGTTTGAAAAATACACAATATGCAAAATACGAAATGATGAAAAACAAAATGCAGATCAAATACGCCACAGAAACTTCTTTTTACATTGACGGGAAATAGATATTAAATTGTGCATTTTCAAGTCAAAACATTTGTTCCAGTAAATATAGAAGTTATTAAAAACTAAGAGAAAAATAATGATAATGGCGCCAGAACAATCAAATGAAATTTGACCTCCTGTTGTGTTTACAAAACAGTTAGAGAAACATTAAATTGAGAGAAACTTTGGTTGTACATGAGTAGGCACCTCATAGATAAAGAGGAACCTGAACTGAATCCGCCCTCGTTATCTATTAGTGCTACATGTATCGCCAAAAGTTTCGCCTAATTTTATTCAACAGACGGTTTGGCAAACACAACAGGAGTTCAAATTTCATTGCTTTTTGCGCCCATATCTTTATTTATTACATATTTATTTTTTTTATTTTTTTTACATTGTTTGTCATAATTCCTTTAATTAAACTTGAAAATGCACAAGCTAGTCTAGTTGCCTGTCAAGTAAACTGGAAAGTTCTGTGGTTGTATTAAATTATATTTTTTTTTAATATTTAGTATTTTGCCAGATGTGATATTTTCAAACAATAATGCGTAGCTTTGAAATGGTTAGACCTTATCAGTTGGAAATGCATAAGTTAAGTTTTAATATTAAAAACAAAATGGTTAGAATGTAGAATTATGTATAGTTGGATATATGATTTGAGAACGTATGGATACTTACCACCCCACGGGCAATTACTGTATATATTTCACCGCCGGGCGCTCTCTGCATGCCCATTAGCGAATGAAAAAAGCACGCTAGAAAATACACAATGAACTGCCTTTCTAAATTCCCAACGTGCTTATGTACAACCAACGCTCTCTTAATTTTAAGTAAAGGACGGTTTGTAAATTTAAACACGATAACAGGGATTCAAATTTCATTTGATCTTCGCGCCATATCATATCTTGTTTTAATAACTTTCAGATATTAATGGAACGGAAATATTTGACTTGAATACAAAATCTATGTTATATTTTCCCGTCAAGTAAAAAGGGAGTTCTGTGGTATTTGATTGTATTTTGTTTTCAAAAAATTAAAATTTTTTTTTTTTGGTCCCCCCCCGTAGTTGCATTTGTGTATTTTTTCTACAATAAATTAGTTCTAAATGTAGCCTTACAAGTTTGAAATTGATACTTGTCTGTTTAATCATATTAAAAACAAAAATCATTGTTAGAGTGTGTCTGGTGGTATGACTTGGGAGATACGTGTGAAAATCTAACACCGCTACGGGCAATTACTCTACTTCACCGAGCTATGCATGTAAAAGCGAAGAAAGACCGCTAGAATTACACCACTGAATGCCTCTAGTAAAGGAACTTTGTGGCGTATTGATTATATGTTATTTTTAATCAAATAATAAAACAAAAATATTTGTGTATAGTTTCAAACCAAAAGTACTTCGACTTTAAATGTAGCCCTATAAGCTCCTATAAGTGAAGAAAGTGCTTAAGTTTGTTTTAGTATTAAAAAATATCTTTTTAGAAATGGTATAGTTTGTTTTGAGTTGAGAACGTGTGAATACTAAATCCGCATGGGCAACTACTCTATATACTTCACACGCCCGGCGCGCTATGCATGCAAAGTGAAGAAAGGAAAGCACGCGTTTGGAAGAAAATAATACATACCGCGGAACAGCCTTCTTTACAAGGTGCCCCGACAGTACAACCAAGTTTTTTAATTTTAATTAACGGACGGTTTGTAAACACAACAGGAGTTCAAATTTCATTTGATGTCGGCACCATAACATTATTATTACTTTGTTTTTTTAATAACTTTCCGGATATTTACTGCGAACAGCAAGGTTGCTTGAAAATGCACAATTTATATCTATTTTTTGTTAATTTTTTAGGTTTTTTCTTTTTTTAATTAAATTGATGATTTTGTTGGCAATATTTCGTGTTTGCATTTGTGCTATTTTTCAAAACAATAAATAAAGATTTACAATATAGCCTACAAGTTTGAAAAATGCTTCGTAGTTTGATTTGTGTATTTTTCAAACACATAAAACTTAATATCTAAATTTGCGGGTGAACGGTTTTTTTTATAAACCGCCCGGTTTTAACAGGCGGTTAAAACCGGTTAAAACCTGGTTTTACGGGGGCAGTTTTGACCGCCCCACCCCAAAGTGGTCAAAACATGGGGCCAAAACCCCCCCCAAATTGTATTTTTAATGGATTTTTTTGTATTGGTTTTTCCAAAAATATTTATTGTTTTCAACTTTTAAACACTCAAATAACTTCAAAAAATTAATATCCATGGGGAGTCGCTGGATTTGTGCCATGAGAGTGGTAAGATGACGTCATCGCATCTATCTTTTTTGGACTTTTTTTTCATTTCTATCCTCAGCTCATGAGTTATTTGAGTTGGGGTGGTGTTTCGAGTTAGAGGGTATGTTGCAAGCATAAAAAATTCTAGCAAATCTGTTCATCCAGACGGAGCCTGGTTTTAGCATCTGTCTTTACACCAAAGCAATTGAGGCATGTTGCATTTGCCTTTTTTGGCTTTGGTTGATCTTCATCATGAAGACGTTGAACTTTTGAGGTGGACAATGTTGTTGGAACTTATTGGATGTCATCGTCATTTGCAGGAGCAGCACTATTAATGCTGCATAACTGAGTGGTCGCCTCAATGTTGGCCTATTTTTTGACCAGCAATATGACCAGGACATTTTTTTCAAGTGAGTTTTAAGTCTTGCCGTTTTTGCTTTGGTGAGCATCGCAGTTTCTACAACGGGCTGAAGTTTTTCCAGGCTGTGACTCATAAGAGCCCCAAACAGTATCTTTGGGTCTTCCACCTCTAAACATGATGAAGTTGATACCATAGGCCTATATGGAGTTTAAGTTAAATTCAACTGGTTGATAATACAAGGATGATGTAGAATTGCAATCACAGGATACTGACTTGATTGGAGGTCAGTGATGGATTGAGATAAAGCACATGGTCCTAAAATGCAATGGAGTAAAATGGGTAAAGACAAAATGAGAATGTTCACGGACATGGATTATGTAATGTTGAGTAGGGCAACGGCAGGAAGCAATATGGAACAGTCTGCAGGGAGGATCAAAATGGGAAAAAGGTGTGTGTGTGTGCAAATATATACCGGTATTTTCTTTTATTGTGATTGTGAATTTCAATTATTAAAAAAAATACATTATGACACTCTAAATAGCACTCCTTCATAACCCTTGACACTGTTTATGCAGTTTCATGAGTTGTTAGGTTTTGACCAACGTTTTGACCGGTTTTTTTTTTTTTTTTTTTTTTAAAAACCAGTTTGACCGTTTTAACCTGGTTTTAACCGCTTTCCGGTCAAAATACCTTTTGACCGCCTTAGAGATCAACCCTGTGTAAATGTGCCTTACAAGTTTGAAATGCTTATTGTTTAGTTTTTAACAGATAAACAAAAACATTGTTGAATTGTCTGTGTGTATGATTTGAGAACTGTGAATCTAACACCACGGGCATTACTCTCTTCACCGAGCCATGCATGGTAAAACTAAAAAGCGGAGAAAGACCGCTAGAAATACAACACTCAACTGCTCTATATATGATGGGTACAACCAACCTGTGTACAAAAATATATAATTATAGCGGCGGACCACATCGGCCCCCCGGGGACGACGTAGTGATTCCAGACATTAAGACGAATTGATCGATCAATAATGCTAATTGGCTATAAAGATTTTCTCCTGTGCGGCTTATAAATGTTCCGAGTGAGGTTTGTGTCTGACAATGTGAATATTGCGTGTAGGCTAAGATTTTTGCTTGCGAGGTTGTTCCGTCGGAGCTTTGTCCGAGGCAATACTATGTCTTGAGACTGGGAGGCCCGCCTTACAAAAGGTTGGAAACGAGGTCACCGTGAAAGACGCATATCCGTTGACGCGGATTGAAGACTCCTTGGATGCGTGAGGTGGCGGAAAGTTCTTCTCAACACTTGACTTGGCATCTGGTATTGCAGGTCGGAAAATGGATGCTGATGCTCGGGATAAATCGGCCTTCTCAAAAAAGTGGTTTGTATTCCTGGAACGTTTTGCAATTTGGACTGTGCAACGGCACTCAACTTTCGAGCGATTGATGTAAAATTGTTAGCCGCCTGAGGTGGACGTGGTAGTTTACTTGGATGACGTGATCGTGATCGGGCGAATGATTGGAGAATCGGTAGACCAGCTAGCAACTGTGCTGGAGAGATTTCGAGGAGCCCGACTCAAGTTGAAGCGTCCAAATGCCACCTATTTCAACGGGAGGTGTACTCTGGGGCATGTTAGGTCCCAGAAGGAATTCAACAGACCCAGCGAAAATGGAGGCCGTCTGCGATTGGCCAACACCAGTCACCCAAACTTAGGTGCGCAGCTTCTAGGGCTTAGGTCTTATTATAGACGATTCATCCGAGGCTTTGCAGAGATAGCCCGGCCGCTGCACAGATTAACTGAGAAAAGGGCGAAATTTGATTGGACGGATGAGTGTAGCTCCAAAAAGTGAAAGCAGCTTTGATAATGCCCCATCTTGGCGTATCCACAGGAAGCAGGGCAACTTGTAATTGATACTGACGCCAGTGCATTTGCCATAGGTTGCATACTATCTCAAGTTCAAGATTTGTGAGAAGGTCGTCGCATACGGAAGCAAGTCCGTGTCAAGATGAGAGG
>JAMKCH010014728.1:0-44641 GCA_023653785.1 Ophioderma brevispina
GGTGTAACATTGGTTAAATTCCATTGATGGGGCACTGTGTTTGATTGAGGGGATCACTGACTATTTTTAGACACCTTATTATTGGAATTGTCAATTTGTTATGCTGTTGAAGTATTAACTTTACAAATTTTGTCATGCATGGCTGCAAAAACTTGTTTGAGGTCAACACCGTTAGAGGGGCATTTTGTGATCCACAGCCTTGTCCGCCCGATTTACCTTTAAAAAAAATGAGATTTTTATATCGTCTGAGCCACTGGACTAAGTATAGTATGTGTACCTAATCTTGGGTCAAAATTTAATCCGCCCTTGAAGAAATTTGTAATTTTGTATTTTCTGCCATATACAGACAGAAATTACAACACAGTGGCTTATGGAACAGCGTGATGCAAACATTTGTGCATAACATCAAAATGCACTGTCAGAATCAACTGAAACTTTGGAAATGAGCTTTCTCGGCGAATCATAAACCAAAAATGAAGCTAAATGAGGTGCTAGGATCACAAAATGCACCTTTAAATAATACAAGTGGTAAGATGCACCAGCGGGTGCACCAGGCACCCAAATAACCATACTTGGGTAATCAATAAGCCAAACTTCAGAAATTAAAATGTTAGTTCTCAAAGCAGATACCAATGTCAGCAATAGGCCACCACCCAACTCCTCTGATATACTTTTGTTTTTTCGTGCCCCAAGGGGCATTTATTATATATATCAAACTAATACAAAACTGCAGACACACATGCACACACATGCACACACAATACAAAGACACCTACACAGACAACATTACGACAAGAGAGTGGTGATTAAACCTCTATGGCATACCCGAACAATTGAAAAAAAAAACATTGTGGTCTGTAATAATTACACAACCAATTACCCCACAAAAAGTATTGACATGCAAATCATGGAATCATAACCTTCTAACTTGGACTTTAAAGGTCCATGGCCTGATCGCTAATAGCCTCGTCCCCAGAAGCCCCAGATTTTACTGGAAGTGGTCATCATTTTGGTATCAGAAGAAAGCTACTATTTTTCTCATTTACTCTGTGAAAATCTTGAGCCAAAGATGTTTTGTTTGGAAGTTATGAGCGAAATGTGCCCCATTGTGGTACGACCAATATAATTTTACACGTGTATTACAAAACCCTATTTATTGGTCATTTCGTTAATTGTGCATGCCAGAAGATTGTCCTTTTTAAGAGGACCGTTTTTAGCTCTCTAATCAAAACGGATTGAAATTTCGGTGCGAAACTTACAGATGGGGGTTTGGAGTGAAGGCCAATCTATCAAGATGAAAACTTCATATCCTTAAATCGGGCCATCCCCCTTTAAGTAGTTAGCACACTAATAAAAAGTCAGCACCCAACATCTACCGAATCCAACCATTTTGGAAAATTTGAAAATGAACACCACCGGCCCCTCCCGATCAACCAATGATGAATACTGCCAGCCAGACACATTGCAACACAACTTCAAGCCACAACTTTGCTCCGAAGGGAAGGGGGGACGATCATATACTTTGTTCAATGAACGATGTTCATCACCTAATAGGCAAATATTTTGCTTTTTTTTATCCACACGTGAAAGTAATTCTGATTTAGCACAAGCGTGTGTTGCGCGTACATCACGCACTGTGTCTACTGCAGTAGTGTTGCATGCAGTTGCACTTATATTATTCTATATCAATTCGCAGTGTGAAGAGTCTTGCCTATTTGGTGATGAACGAAGTATAGAAACTTTTTTTCTTCATGTCTTTATTATCATTCTTAGAAAAAAGAATCACACCAAAAAAAAAGTCACAATCATGAAAAGTTGCAGCAGCAGTACTACTTAAACTAAAACAGGAAGTTCAATAATAAACAAAATCAACAGTCTAAAAACAAGTCTTACTTGAGTATAAAGCTTACTGTATATCGAAATGCCACTTTTTAAAATGTTGAGAATTTACCCTTTTTATTTGCAATATGATATTCAGTATTACGTTTCAGTATGATGAAAGATTTAAATGCAGTGAAATTAGAAAGGTTGTTTTGGAAAAGGCATTTATGTAAAATTTATAGTACAAAATTAAATAAGAAAGGAAAGGGTCTTTCTCAATACCAAACATACAATCAAAGGTATTTAATTGACATTCTGGGTCAAATTCCTTATTAATCAAAGAAGTTAGGCCATCCCAAATTGGTTTTACTATCAGGCTTATACAGCATAGAGGCCATGGTCACAGGAAAAGCTAGGAAACAAGGGCAAAACCTTTTGAAGTACATTACCCCCAGCTATCAACATTTGTCCACACTAGTTCTATTGACCTGCCCCCAATCTGTCAATTCCAAGATCATCTGCAGGATGTTATTATGAAACCAACAAATGCTTGAGGACATCCTGAGGTCATCCTAAGACCCTCGATCACTACCAGTTACAATATGCTCATCCACCAAGGACAATGTTCAGTGGGTTGTACTTGTACATACATTGACATGAACTGAGCTTGTGTGATCTGGGTATCATATATCATACCCAAAAACCAGGGGGTGTATTTTCTAAATACACTTGGCGAATGGGAGGTACTGAACTGTGCCAAGGGAATTGAGATTTTACTAGCTCATAGTGCCTGCTGTGTCCCTGGCTGTGTCCTTGTTTGACCACTGCATAGGTTGCTTGACCATAGCCCTGGCCCAGGACACTGAGGCACTAATTAATTAGATCCAGGCCTTGGGGATATTTCTGCCCTATTTCTGCTATTCTAGATCCTGGCATAGATCACTCCGCATTGTAAGGGTTAGAGATTGAGTCCAAAGAAAATAGAAAATTCTAAGCAAAATGCTTTTTTCCCCTTTTAGTTGAAAAGGTACATGCAAAATGCAGGATTTCTATCTGATGATTATTAAAAAAATAAATCCTAAAAAAAAAACATGAAAAGTTTTATAAGGTGAATTATGAACTTATATTGGGACATTGCAACATTTATTAGTTACCATTTTCTGATTTGTAAACATATTTTAATATCTAGGCTGATCAAAAGTATTTGTAAAATTTATCCTGGATAAATCAATAGGCCTCTAAGTTCTGGACCATTACCATTCCAAGACTCTTTTTGTTAAGACAAAAAAAAAATGCTTCAGAATATTGTGCAGTTGTTTTTAAAATTTGCATTTTAACACATTTTTTCATGTTTTGAGGATTTACAAATACTTTTGATCAGCCTATATATTAAATATGTTTACAACTTGGTAACTACTGGGTCCCAACACACTACCTTACAAAACAGTTCATACTTATCTTTACTGCAAAGTAACTAAATACTCTCTAAATGCAAGATGATTTCACTCTGAAAGAGTTGCTACAGGGTCCACTCTGAAATTAGTGAATTTTCACACCTTTCTTAAATTCTCCAAAACATTTTGGGTCAAATGTTATACGTTACACTTGATAATTTATAAAATGTTATAATCTGTATACTAAAATAATGTTATTCAAAATGGAAGTTCATGTTGCTTGCACTTGAAATTCTCACTCTTTAAAGTGAAAATCACTCTTATTTGCAATTCACTCCTTTGCATTAAGAGAGTTCGCTCATCAAGGATGAAGACATCTTTCTTGGGGGATTTCGCAGCCTGGCAGGGGGGAGCCACCCCTAAGAGTTTCAAAATTCAGATAAAATGAAGTTTAAGCAAACATTTGTGTTAAAATTAGGTTTTTACCTAAATGAGTTAATCATGTAATTTTTCACCTCCCTAAGATTTTATGCTGGCACCACCCCAGCCCAGGGGTCAGGCAAGCACCCAAGTTACAAAAATATGAGACCTAGCAAGGTCTCGAGACTTGCAATATAGGTTATCAAATTTGACCAAAGAAGTCTCTGTCAGTCTCGCATATGGTATCAAATTTGTTTTTTCAACCTCAGACCAGGATACAAATTAGCAGATACATGCTACAATGATTTTGGTGTGTTTTATTGTGTTTACAATTGGGCAGACAAATGGCTCAAATACATGTAGACTCTTAAACCCCAGATTTCCACAGTAAAATTGGGTGGGCTGGGGTCTCTGATATAGTATCCATTTGGTCAGTCCCGGATAGGGTATGCATTTTAACAAATCTGGTCTTGGATAGGGTATCCCTGGGCTCATGTACAGGTTAGCATACACCCCCTCACTGGGGTGCTGCAACCCCTGTGCTCAGATATGTACCATGCTCATATAAACCAGGACACCCCCTGTCAACTCACTCACTCTCAATTCATAAGTCAACTTCTTTCAGCCCTCCTATCAATGAAACATTTTAATTTCCTCTTTCCAACCCACCCAGGTTACGCCTCAACACACATCAATATCCCTGACACTCTAGTTGACATGTGACATATGTCTCTATCAGCGGGAAAGGATTAGTCGTCAGGTCAGCACCTGAAATGATTGATTGTGGCTGAAAAGACAAGGATAGAAACTGGGGATAAAGTCATTTACATGGCAGGGAAGTGCATTATATGTGTCTTGTAACCTTTGGAAGATTGAGGGGGAGTTCCTGACTTCTTTGGCCATAAAACACACACAACATCCATGTTTAAGTAATTCAAGCAGCACTGGACTGTGCAATAATGTAGATTTTGGGGTTTTTGGTCACACAATTCCAAGGCTCGTTTTTAGTAGGCTTCCAAAAGGCATGACATCCTGCGAGTTCAGTTTAAAGTTTTGTTAATGAATATAGTCAGGCCGTAGCAAGGACTGATTTGTTTATTGATTTTACCAAATTGTACCTGGAACCCACAACTTATTTTTGTCTGAACAGTGCCCTTAGAAATTAGGCCTTCCTCAATATGGAGACCAAATTTCTCCAAATTTGCTAAGATGGTATAAAATTTGAGAAAACACATTGCCAAATTTTGTGCTAAATTTTGGCCTAATCTGCATCTCCCTATGGCTTTGGGCCCTTTTCAGTGAACATTGGGTGTAAAATGGGTCCTGTTCCAGACTCTCGGGAAGCCCTTCCCTACCCAAACCAAACTTGAGATTACCCTCAATTCCTAGAAAACATTGCTGCACAGACAGACACACTTCTAAAGAGATCAATCTGAAAGCAAACCATATTGAAGACCATTGTATAGGACTTCCAAACAGAGGGTTGAAATTATGTTTTGAAGCAAAATACCCTTCGGGCTACAATAAAAAGCATGACCCTATCACTTGCTAACCATGGAAGGGCTTCAAGACCTGATAGAGTGTGCATCGCTTAATTAAATCCCAATCTGTTCTGCTTTTGATTAAATAAGCTGCTTGTTACAGAGACATAGCTTTAAACAATCATAAGGGAGATTGACACTGTACTCACTAAAAGAAAACATTTCCACTGCAATTAATTATTTTTATCTCCTCAGATATCCGGACTTAATCAATCTTAATCGCTTTCTGTTTAGGAATGACATTCTTTCAGTATCAATTTCAACCATTGTCTGTGTCCAGTAAGACCTCAATAGTCAGTTTCAATAAGATTTATCAAGTGTGACACAGAAAGACGTGAAAAATCCTTCATCTGCTTGGTATATTTCATTCATTTTGGTATACATACAAAGGATTTGAAATTGAAGGAAATGATAGATTTGGCTGCCTCGTTGTCCTGTATGACTATATAGGCTATGAAATACTTCTTTTTACTGAATTTCCAAATTTATGGAATTTTCAGGCCTGTAACCAGGGGGCAAGGGGTGGATCCCCCCAAATTCCAAAAAGCAAAAAAAAACCTAAAAGGGCTTTAAAAAAGGCCCACAAGAGGCATCCACCCCTTCACCCCTTAACCTTCCCCCCTAAATTCCGAAAAGCTTCCCAAACCCCCTAGAAAGGACTCAAAATGCCCCCCAAAATAGATTTTGCAAGCAGAGCAAGCCAAAAATTAAGGGGGTATGCTTTTTGGGTAAAAAGGCTTAAAATTTTGGTAAAAAAGGTCCACTTTTGTCTAATTTGCCCCCTTTGTGGAGGCAAATTTGGGAAAAAGCACCCTTTTAAAAAAATTAGCTCCCCAAACAAAATCCTGGTTACGGGTCTGGGAATTTTATATACCAATACTGGCAATAGGCAACATGTAGGCCCCAAGTTGTTTTAATCCAATCTTAAAACTCTTTGTTTGCCTAACCTCTTCACAGCTATAACACATGAATCTCACAGGTTAAACATTAGGAAAGTTAATATTTTCATAATTTTGTTCATGGTAAGTCTTGTAAGTGTTGACTTTTGATCCATAGAACTTGAAAAATAAAACCCCAGTTACTCCTCCCAAGCCAAAAATGTTAATAGTGCTTCTTTGACATTCATCATGTAACTGATAGTTTCAATTACACTGCTAATATAGGTAGAGGGCTATCCAGTTGCTAGTGTAATTACTTTGACTGATTGATATTACTTCGGCTGATTGATATTAACTAACCTTCTGATTAAGGCATTAATTTAACAAGCTTCAGCCTAACACCAATTGACATTGACTTTTGTGATAGCTAAACAACTTAACAGGCATAAATAATTAAAGGTGCAATGCGCGAGAGATTTCAAGTCATCCATATTTTCTGTAATATGTAGTGATTTCATATAGATTAGACGCTCAATAGATCCCCTACCTTTTATTTGGTTACAGAAATAACTTAAAATGAAAACAAAAGGTGATTTGTGTATGCTTATATTTCAATAGAAAACATAGGCTGAATTTCATATTTGTTCCTATAAGAAATTAGAAATTTCACAATTTTTGTACCAAAGAAACAGTTCTCAGCTTAATCCTCACAGATGGGGATATTTTTTATATAAAGCTTTACACCAGTGTCAAAACCAGTATTTTCACATTTTTTCAGGACACCTGTTATTTGAAATCTCTTGTTGCACCTTTAACAAACTTTGTAAAAATAATGTACAGGGTAGGTCCGTTTGTTCTCACAATATTAGTTGGATTGAAGTAGATCCGAAAATAGACGGGTGTTGCTTTTGTAGGCATGATATGAAAATATTACAGCATAACAACTAACAACTAGACACCACAGTTGTGTTTAGCAAACACAGGTATATTCGCATGTGGCATGCAGAAACCGTTGAACTCTGGGGTCGAGATATCCAAAACGCACATCAGAGCACAAGGGCTATAAGCCCATCAACTTTGGGCTCTGAAGCTGCTCTGGTTCTTGAGTTATGGGTGGCCTCTACATTTTAATGTTTGTTCCCCTGTAGCCCTTGAACTTTGACCTCTGGGATCGAAATACCCAAAAGGCCATCAGGGGTCCAAGGACTATCAGCCTGCAAGATTGGAGCCCGGGTGCTGTGGTTCTTGAGGTATGTGTGGCTGGCCCCTACATTTTACGTTTAGCCCCCTGTAGCCTTGAACTTTGACCTTGGGATCGAGATAACCAAAAGGCCACATCAGGGGTCCAGGGACTTCAGCATGCAAAATGTGGGCCCTGAGGCTGCTGGGGTTCTTGTGTTATAGGTTGTTCCCTATATGTTAACATGGCCCTGTAGCCCTTGACCCATTTGACTTGGGGTCGAGGCTACCGAAAAGGAACATCAGGGGCCCAGGGGCAATAAGCCTACCAAGTTTGGGCCCCAGGTTGCTATGTTCTTTGAGTTATGAGTGTTCGTTGTAAGCGTCTTAAGAGAAGGAGAACGAACTAGACGCCCAGTTGGTTTTAGCAAACACGGGTATATTCGCAGGTGCCATGGAGCATGTGGCCCTTAGATCTCTGTGGTCGAGATGTGAATATAAAAAAACAGGTTAGAGCGCAAACGGTACCGGACCACAATCAAACAAATGCCGGGGGCAAACAGTTTTCTAGCGAGCAAGAAGTGCTTACTGCATGAACGATATCAGGGGGGGGGAAGGACCTAAATGGGGGGGGGCGGGGGAGAGATAAATAGTTCAGGCAAAAATTTGTGGGATTCTAAGTACTCCTTTTTCAAAACACAGCGCCAACATGTTTAGGCGATATCTTGTCGACTATTGGGACTTAGGAAGTAAATTGGTGTCAATGAAAGCTGTGAATTTCGGCATTGATATAATATCGGAAAAAAAGAGGTAAGGTTTAGATTGGTTTAATTTTACAAACCCAAATCGTTAGATAGACCGCCGCCACCTATATCAGTACGCGGTCTAGCAGACGGACGTAATGCATGAATACTGTTATAGTATAGGCGGTGGTTCAATGTTGAAAAACCTTGGGCAAAAGTAGAATGGATTTTGAGCCCATTTTGCGTTGGATGGAACGGGCTGGTTTGGTAATCAATCACGTCTGATGTCTTCTGCACATGCAAGTAATTTGGATGAAAATATTGCATTTTGAAGAAAGTAAAACTGGCGCAAATCCGCTTTGGCTTGCGGACATATAAAATCACGATATGATCCCAAATGACCCCCTTCCTCACCAGTGATCTCAAATCTATGAAAAAAATAGACACTGGTTCTAGGCGATGCATGCGATGATGAGTGACTCACAGAGCGCATTCTTGTTGGAGAAAATCGGAGAAAAGAGAGAACAGAAGAAATTTAAAAGCACAAGACATAGCCGTGCTTCGCACAAGGTAGGTGAAAAAACCAGGTTCGCCGCTTAACGGTAGCTAGGGATATAGAGCGCAAACGCCCACCGGACTCAATAAAAAAAATGCTGGCAACCTTTGTAGCGACTGAGTGGCTACTGCCCAGGAATTTATAATCGTGTTTGTGGTGTGTGTGGGGGGGGGGAGGACCTAAATGGGGGGGAGGCACATCAGAAAGGCATATCAGGGGTCATGGGCTATCAGCCTGCAAGATTTTGAGCCATGCGGCTGCTGTGGTTCTTGAGTTACGGGTGGCCCCCTACATTTTAACGTTTGGCCCCTTTTGTAGCCCTGACTTTGCTTCTGGGAACGAGATACCAAAAAGGCACATAGGGACCAGGGCTATAAACCTGCACAATTTGGGCCCTGAGGCTACCGTGGAACTTGAGTTATAAATGTCCTTAGATTTAACATTTGGCCCCCTTGTAGCCTTACTTTGACCTCTGGGTCGAGATACCAAAAGCACATTTAGGGACCAGGGGCTATAAGCTATAAGTATGGGCCCCGAGGCTGCTATGGTTCTGGAGTTGGATGTCCGTTGTAAGCGTCTTAGAAACAAGGAAGGAAAAATCTAAAACAACACGAGAAGAAGAAACAAAACACTAGACCCACAGTTTGTTTAGCAAAACAGGGTAATTCGCATGTGACATGGGCAATGTAGACCTTAGATCTCTGTGGGCGAGATCCCCAAAGTAGCACAGAGGCCCAGGGGCTATCAGTATACCAAGTTTGGGCTCTGTGATGTGTGTGGTGCTTGAGTTATGAGTGGCCCCTACATTTAGCATTGGCTCCCTGTAGCCCTGAAGGAACCTCTGGATCGCGATACCCAAAGGAACATAGGGGTCCGAGGGCTATACGCCTGCAAAATTTGAGTCCGAGGATGCGTGGTTCTTGAGTTATGGTGGGCCCCCTACATTTAACGTTTGGCCCCCCCTGTGACCTTGAACTTCGACCTCTGGGATACGGGATACCAAAAAGGCACATCAGGGTTGCAAAAGGCTATCAGCCTGGACAAGATTTGAGCCCGAGGCTGTGTGGTTCTGAGGTTTATGGGTGGCCCCCTACATTTTAACGTTTGGCCCCCCCTGTAGCCCATGAAACTGACATCTGGGGATCGAGTACCCAAAAGGCCATCAGGGGTTCCAATGGGATATAAGCCTGCCAAATATGAGACCTGAGCTGATGTGGTTCTTGAGTTATGGTTGGCCCCTACAGTTTAACGTTTGGCCCACTGTAGCCCTTGAACCCTTTCGACCTCTGTGATCGAGATACCCAAAAGGCAAATCAGGGTCCAAGGGCTATCAGCCGGCACAATTTGGGCCGCTGAGGCTACTATGGTTCTCTAGTTATAGGTGTCCCTATATTTTAACATGGGCCCCCTGTGGCCCTTGACCTTTGACCTTCGGGGTCGAGATACCGAAAAAGGCACAGTGAGGGGCCCAGGGGCTATACGCCTACAGTTTGGGCCCCGCGGCGCTATGGTTCTTGAGTTATGAGTGTCGTTTGTAGCGCTTAAGAGGAGGAGAAGAAGGAGAAGAAGAAGGAGGAGGAAGAGGAAACTTAACAGCACGAGCACAATATATTCGAATGTTATACATGCGAATAAGACAAGGAGGAGACTTGACAGCAACGGAGCCACATATATTGCATTGTTATACATGCGAATTATAAGGAAGGAAATTGTTCCTGGTTGGCCCCTAAATAGACATGACAGTAGCAACAGTGTATCAACATTATTGATATCCTGTATTTCATTCAAGACATTTTGCCAGAGGTCAACTATTGTAACTGGACCAATTGATACAATCATGCATACATATTTGAGAGGATGCAAGCTTAGCTTAGAATAGGAGCCTTTGAACCAAACCTCATTCACCATGAAAGTAACCATAGGTGCAGGAAGGAATATTAGGAAATGAGAAGTTCCATGGGTTGCTGGGAATAGTGAAGTGTTTTCAAAACTAATAGCAGCTGCTGTTGTAATTGGATTTACATTATTGCTATAAGGCTTTTTTGGAGTCAGGTATTGTTTGGATATTTTAAGGTACACAAGCTGGCTCAATTCTCACAGAAGCCAAGTGTGGGAATTTGGCCGGGATATGGGGGGGGGGCACTCCCATATTGGAGGTGACGCATATATGTAAAGCTGTAAAGACCCACCATTTCAGCATTCGCGTCACGAAGAAGACCCCATAAATTTGAAAATGTGAAAATGTCACCAACAGACCCCATATCTTTTTTTAAATTTTAACACGTCACCCAAAGACCCCTTGTTTTGGGTGAAATGTTTGCAAAAATGTCTAAAAAGACCCCCGGTTTCATGGTCACGATTTTCCATAATGAGGGTTTTCTCCCTCCATTGGAAGCACATCACAAAAAAAGACACCCGATTACCAAATTTTAGTTAATCGTCCAGCTGTTGATGGTAGAAGCAAAAATCAGTGGGGACCGAGGGGCACAGAAGAAGGGGGGGGGGAACAATTAAAAAAAGGAAAAAGTTTTTGTTTTTTTTTCGATTTTTCGGTCAGCAAATCAGTGCTTATCCCTTAACCCCACTGCCAAAACATGTTAATTTCCAAATAACGGTCAGTTCGATTTAAATATTCGTGACCGATACAGCTTTAGTGGGGTCTTCGTCCGAATACGCGCGCCCTCCAACCGTTAAGTCTTTGAAATAGACCGATAGCGCTCGGGCGCGCCGGAGGAAGTTGATTGCCTTATGGAATTCACTGTGTGCTGTTTTAGGATGGCAGGTCCTCCCCCTGGACGCCACATTAGGGCGATGCTAACAATAATGTTTTATGACACTTTCCACAAACAAAATTCTACAAAAACAATGTGTTAGGATAAAAACATTCGTTGCAGCCTGACTCTAATTGACATTCCAACCGGGACCAAAGTATCTACAAATTGATAAGTAAACTACAATTATATTATCTTGGGTTTACTGTTACCCTTTAATGTTTGTGTAAGCCAATCAGTGGGCAACATTAGCTCTTGACTTTGGGTTTTAATCTGGTCCTATCATATTTGGCTACTTTCAGTGTGGGTGTCGTGTTTGTTTGGTTATCAGTGTTGTTTTCTAACCATGCCATAGCTTGACCACATTTTGACCTAAGTACTTAATATGGGATAGGTGTTTTTGCCAAAGAAAGAAATATTACAGTTTACCATTTTAGGATAAAAAGATTTTATTTTTTTGTTGGGGGGTTTTGCGGGGTTTGCATTTGTTGGGTTGGGTAGTTTGGGTGGTGGTGTGGTGGTGGTTGGTTGGTTGGTTGGGTGGGTGGTGGGTGGGTGGGTGGGCGGGCCATATTGGGGAGATACCGCAAATATGGGCTTATTTTCTTGGCTTCTGGTATATGAATACCTCTTTTCATTGCTAATTTTGATAGAATAGGTCACTTTTTCAACATTTTTCTAAATTTGTTGGAAAATTAGTCCCAATTTTCCCCAATCTGAAGCCAAAATTTTTCTGAATTGAATACTTGCTAAAAATAGGCCAATTTGACTTATAAAATAACCCAAATTGTGATAAATTTGGCTCAAAAAAAATATGCATCTCATGGTCGAAGTCATGTGTACAGTTATGGGTTCCCTTTTCTGCAATAATGTGGTTAAGATATGCGTGGGTGGGTATACTTCCAGGACTTTCTTGGAGGCATGTTTTCTAAACAAACCAAACTGAGATCCACCCCCCCCCATTCACAGCCTATATAAAGCTCACACCCCAGCTTCTTGAAAACATGTGAATTCTTATTTATACACGGTATACAGTATTATAGCAACCATACGTTTGACAAACACGGATTTTCATAGAGTAGAATAAATTTCCGAGTGTGATTGTTTAAACATTAGGACTAAATTCCATCTACTTGTAATTACCCTACGCATATACAGACTCTCTCGTGGCTATATCATACATAAGGAGTTGTAGACCATGCAGTCAACACGCCAGTCGTTGGGGTTGTTGAAAGGGGGTGGGGTCGTTAAAATCAGATATTAAATGTTATAACAACCAAATTTGAGCAAGCATACCACAAACTTGGGTTTCTGTATTCTTATTATAGCACTATAAGTATTTCCATGTACAATTATAAAATATACACTCAAAATGATGTCTAAACAACATGGAATTGGCAATCACAGTAAACATAAGTATATTCACAAAGTTCCAGTTGCACATGGTTGCATTTTTAATACGGTTGATTCTCCTTGGTGCAGAATAGTTGATACTAACATGCGCAAAAGTCTCTTTTTCATAGTTGCATCTTGAAGCATTATCATAGATCACAGAGTGCGAAGTTCAATTGTAGTCGTTATTGGTCGTCAGTCACTCTTATTACAGTACTCGCCTTGCGCTCATTCGGCACTACGGGAGCTACTGAAGGACTCTTGGACTATACCAAAACATTGGATTGAAAAGGTGAACTTCTTCTTGATCTGTATCTGTGTTGAATTGAAGATCAACACAAGATTGAGATATCAAGTAATTAGCTACAACTCTTTATTACAGCATGGAAGTTCTTCACTTCTGGAAAGAGTTGTTTCAGCACTTGTAGCCTCAGAGATTGAATGAGGATTCACTCCATCATTCACTATTTATTCATTTTGGTTCCTCCATCTTAACCTAATTTCCAACTGCTAAGCTAATTACCGAATACCAAGAACCTGAGGAATATCCTCTTTTCTCCAAATTTAGTAACTTTCTAGAATTCAGAGTTGCAAGTTGTTACTTTTGCTATCTAATTGGTAGAACAGCATAGCTAAACAGGAATACTGTGCGCCATAACTAGGCCTTGGCCACGCTTGTTGATTGTCGGCAACAGGTTTCAAAGGAATAGATTCCAATGTGGGTCTTCCACCTGTCATCTTGGTGGTAATGATGGTCCTCAATAAACTTTGTACACACTTATCTTTTGTATTCTTTATATGTGAAGAAGAAAGTAAAAATTACAATTACTTGAATTTAACCCAAAATTGGGGGGTGGGAACATATGTGGCATTTTGTTCATGACAGGCCATTGTTCACAGTGGGATTTCATCCCTTTTTTTTTATAAGGTTTTTAAAGAAGGAAATGAAACAAGCACTGTTCCCAGACAGAGTTATGCCAAAGCTCTAAAAAGTGCCCTTGAAAGCTTGGTCAAATTTTACAAAGTAATGAATCGATGAAGAACAATTATTATCATACTTAAGATGTGGGTTAATATAATAAATGGGCTAATGTGGACTAACAATTGAAGTGCTAATATCCTAGATCCTGTATTGTATGAATTGCATTGTATCAGCGATTAGTCCTGGGCATAATGTTCAAGTCAAAGTAGGCCTACGGTTTATAAAAGGACAAATTGATATTGATGTTACGGTATCCTCCTAATAAAAGAGACCATCCATCAAATTTTAGATGACAAAATCTGAAATATGAGGTTCAGATTAGTCTGTATTCACTTCCTCAGTAGGGATGGAGGAACTTTTTGAAGTGCGAAAATGTGCACAAATGGTGTATGAGCATTGTTAGTGGTAGTTAACCTTAAAAACTTGTTAAATGTGAGAAGAAAATGGATTTCAGTGATAGAAAAAAGAGATTAATCTTAAATAATTAACACTAACATGTGCTGGCAATTTCCAGGGAAAGATTAAAATTATAACATAAACAACTGATTGACTAACCTTCAAGATTTTTTTCAAGTGAGGTTTAGAAAGAAACTATAATTGTAGAATAACTACCGAAAATATTCCAGGTTTGTTGACAAACAGGTAGAAAAGAAACCCGAAGAGAAAAACAAAATTTAGACTGAGATATGTCCTTAATTGGCTATAGCATGCCTTGATGTTGTCTGTTCGCATGCCAGAAAATACTAAAATCATTTTTTTTAACATGAACATGGCATTTTCAGTGATCACTTCAGATGTGACTTAATAATGCATTGGAGAGCATTCTTAATATGCAAAACTGGGGCATGGAGGGGGGTATTGTCCTTGGGGTCTCGTAAAGTACAGGATGAATGTGGCATTTGTTAGAGGGGGCATTTGTGATCCTAATCTCATCCCCCAAATTACCTAAAAAAGATGAGAGTGGCATAATCTTTTGGTGTGCAAATTCATCAGATCTGTAAGAATTGAAAAATTTTGTATTCTGTAAACAGAAATTGCAATTTTGGGAATTAAGCCTTAGAATCACAAAGTGCACCTTTAACACACTATGGATAAGGGGATAAAGCCTACTTTTAATTTCATCTTACAGTGCCACAGCAGTACCAGGAACCCTTCTGTACCTAATTGATGGTAATTATTTATAGGTGCTAAAAGTTACCGATCCTAGGGGGAAGATGGAAAGACACTTGAAACCTTAGACAAGGGTTTAAGGGGAGCCTATGAAGGTAAATTAGGCTAAAATGGTTGATATTGCCTTTTAGATTATTTAATATGAAAAAATCGTGAAATTGAACTTATATGCGTTTATTTGATTATTAAATTCGGGATATTGCCATTGCAATTTACGGTTTGTTAAAGAAATCAAGTTTGATCCAAACTTCGCCAAATTGAAATTTCATATATTAATGCATGCGACTGATTCTTATGCAGTCTATTACTTTCAAGAGGGCGATATTAAATGGCTATTTCTCGAAACTGGAATTTCGCATTCTGTGCAATTTTAATTACCACAATTTTCTGCACCTTTAATACATTGCTATCTCTATAAAAATTGGAACAATTATGATGACAACTATTCTACCACCTAACAGAGGGAAATGTGATTTCGTTTTTGTGTCGGCCCGAGAGAGGTTATTACATAATCAAAAATGCGCATTTTTACCCATTTTGCAACTTTCTAACACCACTAGACCCTTTCCAAAGCGCAAGTTGAAAAAAAAGTCTTCGTAGGGTTTTATAGCAATTTCAATCAATTACTATACAGCTGGTTGGTGAAAATGTTTTTAAATGGCTGAGAAACTTTGGTACGAAATTTGTCTATTTAACTCCAGATGGCCGCCGTTGCCATAGCAACGGTAACAGAACTAGGAATTTTCTTGTTTTTTGAGTATTTCCTACCCACGCTATCTTCTGGACCTATAAAGGGTGAATTGATTATTTCCTATAACAATAATGATTTTCACCTTCATAGCCTCCCCTTAAGTCATAAAATATTAAGAAAAAGACAATTATAGATAAAATATGTGCTAAAGGGCTACTCGGACTTCTCATTCCTACCCAAATTAGTTTCTGGATTGACCAGGTGATGATGGATCAGATTGCAAGACATGTGTGATTAAAGTGAAAGACATGTAATGGCCATAGATTTGTATTTTACAACAAAAAGAGGGTTCACACAATTTGCCAGAACTCCAGATGTCTTATCTATTGTAATATTTCTTTCTAAATACATTGAAAACATGTTCAGTTTAATGCCAAGATTTTATAAACCAGATAGATTGGAAAAAACGAACACCAGACTTGTACAAATGTAATAGAAATGTTAGAGCCTATGGCTTTGAAGGTCCAATGATGTGGAAAATAGCTTTAAGACTTTGAGATAAACATCACATCTTAGACCTTCCGCTCTTATAAAACTACTTAGTAGACAGTAGACGCTTTAGGCCAGAGTGTGGGTTTAAACTATATCCCATTTAAAAGCTTGCAGCATACCTTGCTAATGTCTTAGCTGTGCTATAGAATCAACATGAGAGAAAAAGTACTTAAAAATTTCTCAGAATACAAGACTTTTCCAGCATTCAAAATTCCTCAATTAAGGAATAACATATAGTTTTGGGTTTAAAAAGGCATAGTTTGAGTTTTCAGATGTTTGACCCCAGCAAATAAAAAAAAATTTTTTGTTCTCTTATTTTAGAACAGGTTTAAGCAGTGGTGACACCAATTGTGACAATTGCAAAATGCAACACCACTCACCCCTGTAAAAATCCGAACAATTTATTGCAGTAATCATGCTACATATGCCTACAGAGGCCAGATTTGTATGTTATACGGGGTAGAATTTCGTCCACGAGTGCGAGACTCCGTCTTGATTCCAAACAACAAATTTGCGAGAGAGAATCATCTAATTTGCTACTATGTTAATTTCTAACGTTTACGAGAATCAACATTTGATCACGCAAATCAGTGTACGAGAATCTTGCGAGAAGAGACTCGGTTCTCGCCGAATTTAGCCCTGTTATAGCGGCCCTCTATATGCCCATTCTTTATGAGAAATCTTGTGTGTAAAACTTGATTTTTAAGGAAAAGAAAAACACCATATTTGCCCACAAAAATAATTTTGTTAAAATTGACACAGGTGTAAGTTAGTGGAATAAATAATCCAAATCAGTTGTCAAAACTCAGCCAGTGTTGTGGTTGAGTTTTTTGCTCACAGAATTTGATTTTGTGGGATCACATGACCTTTGTGATTACTTTTATTTTGGTGGACATATCCCAAAATGATGCATTGTGGGATGGGCTCATGCACCCTCTGGTTTTAGGCTAAGCTAAATACATTAGCACACCTGCAATTTTGTGATATATGGAATCAGACACTTCTGGTAAAGGGGTTCAGATGCACTGGAACTTGCAGCTACAAATATGAATAGCATGGCCATTCAGCTTTAAATCCTACTAAAGGGCATGTTGTGATCCTAGCCGCTTGATATTTGTTTACGGTTCATAAGAAATTTTGGTTAATTCTGATGTGCGTTTTGATGTTATGAAGAAATCTTTGTTTGGCATTGCCCAATTAAACTTAAACATACTGAAAAGTTAAAACTGCAGGATCTCTGGCCGCGTGGTTGTAAGCAGAGTTTTGACCGGTGGAGACCGACTGCTGGTTTGGTAAGAAAGAGTTGGCACAGTGTTCCTGGGAATAAGAGCGGAAAAGTGTGAAATAGCAAAAGGATGACCTTGACCTTGGCCTTACATGACCGTTGTCACAGCACAAGGAGCAGTAGATACTCAGGTCCTGTGGTGCAAGTGTTATCTAGATCGGTCAGTTGTCTGATGTTCAGGTAGAGACAGAAAGACGACAAACTGCGGAAACAAAATCGCCCATGTCCCTTTGTTCCAGGGGGGGGATTATTAAATGGTATGGTCTTAGGAGTTGAATTTTGACAATTTTCCCGTAAGTAATAATGTTACTGCATTTTTTGGGTGAAAAGTGCAAAGGGAGGGTTAAAAAAACTAAATTAGCTTAAAAAGACTCCGGATGAATGGCAAAGAAGTGACAAATTTTGAAGCTTGTGACCACGGCACATACCTATATCACTCAACTATGGAACCTGTGGATTTTTTTTCAGGAGGTCAGGGATCAGTCCAATTACACCCTTAAAAGAAATGACTGAAAAGTACGCAGATCTGCCGCTTAAATTCTCTGGATGGTGGTTGGCGTATCGACCTCAAAAAGTGCTTACTTGCAAATTGAAAAAAAGAATTCGCTAGATTACACAATTACTGGAGTCAACTGAAGAATGCACTTTCAACAAATACTGCAAATTGGACAGAACCAATGAGATCGCCATGATTGGATACTTGTGCATCCTGTCGAACAAACCCAATTCTCAGTTAGTGTAAAGTTTATGCATTGGCTTAGAAATGATCAGATTAGGAAAAGCTCAAGCCATATTAAAAAACCTTGTCCTCAAAGTGATTCAGAATCAGTCACGGAAGGGCTGCTAAAATTAGGTGTAGGGTGTTTTTTTATGCAGACTAAACTAATTGCTTGTTATAAGAAGCAATTGACTTCCTAACAATGTAATAAAACAGAGAGTTCAGAGGTTTGCAATTGACCAAATAAGTTCCAGAGCCCCTTCATCTGAAAACCTGGGTAGCATTTATTCACAAAACAAAATAGCTGGTATTCTGAAAGGTACTAACTTAAGACCTGGTTTTAAACCAGGGTTCCTACATGAGTGGACCTTTTTCCCTTTCAAAATACTGTGAAAGTTAAATGTAACATGTGAGGAACTCCATGAGGAATTTTCTCACCTGTTACAGCACATTTTTAGAGATGTTGGAAGGAAAAAGGTCCACTCATGTAGGACTAATTGTGGTTTAAACCCAGGTCTAAAGTCAGACTCCCTTTGAGAATACCAGCCAATGAGTCTCAATTAGATTTCAAGGTGGAGGGTGTGGCTTGGAAATTTGGGTCACACCTATTTTTTCAGTCTTTGGCAGCATTTTGTTAACTTAGGAGTGTATTGTGTGTCTTATGTTGGTCAAATAGCCACACATAGGGTGTATTGTACTTCTTGTGTTGGTCAAGTCTTGTGGGTCATACACTACCATTTGTTTGGCATCTAATTTACGCCCTACATAAACATGACCATTTCAAAGTCCATGAGCTTCCATGCATTCAAGACAAAGCCCTCAAACTACTCAGTCAATATAAAATAGTTTTTCAGAATAAAACAGATATCGCATTCAGCCTAATATGAAAGACACAATTTCAGTGTGTAGGTGTTAAAAACAATACTACAGTACATTAGTGGGTGGTTCCAGTTCATGTCCAAGGACCTATTAAATTAATTACCATTTGTGTTTCAAACAGGAAACTGTCCCAGCCTGAATCGAAATTTTATATGTATGTAATTGGCTGGCAGCTGAAGTTTGTTCAAGAAAATAATAAAACAGTTCTCTAATCCTAATATTACAAAATAATACAGCATTTACTTTTCAAAAATTAATACAAAAGATAGTACTTTTTAATAGGAATGACCTATTTAGACCTAACATGGAACAAAGGTGATATAGCAACCACAATCTCGGCCAAAATTGTTGGAACACTTTATATGTCTTACTATAAACTGACCCCCCTCTCCCCCTGATCAATGTTGAAATATGTCATTTTATTCATGCGCTCTTAAGACCACCCAACATTGATTGGTGGGGCAGGGGAGGGGTCAAGTGTTAGGGTTTGTTTCAAGCTTCGCAATAAAAGTTAGTATTTTTCAGTGCGATCTCTATGGCCCATTTAGACCTTCATTGCATTAGAAAATTACTACGAGTGTTCCAACTACTTTTGGCCGGGATTGCAGTTTGTCAGTGTCTCAAAGTATTCTCAAACAGAATTTATGCATAGAAAATATGGCATTTCATTCTTCACACAGCATTATTACGGCCACCCCCGTTAACGGAACAAAACCGGATTTAAAACTTTGGTTTTACTAAGTACTAATACTACTACATTCACAAGTGGTGGGGGGGGGGGAGTTGCCCCCTCTGGCTCAAAAATGTGGGTCGATATGGACCAGAATATGCATTTCCATCCCTTTTTATGTGAATTTTGATCAATTTCAGCCTATATTTGGGCAAAATTAAATTAAATTGGGCAATTTTTCATCATGTTTAGACTTCTTTGGAGCAAATCACTGGGACGACTTATGCATTTTGCCCCCTCTGACTTGGAAATTTTACCCCCTTTTAATCGACTCGGTATGCCACTGACATTCATTCTCCCCAATTTTTGCACAATTTCTGGACTCTGTTTTCTTCTTTGCAAACAGTTTAAGGACTTCACACAACCAAACACTTCACATGAAGTGACAGACAATGCGCATTACAATGATCACATAATCCACATGAGCACATTTATTAGTACTTAAGCCTTCTCTTGAGGAACACATTGGCCCCCAGGGATCACATAGAATACAGGACCCGACAAATGCCGACAACTAAACAATCACCAGTTCACTGCACATGAAAGCTAGGGAAATACTGCAAAGGGGAGAGTGGTATTTGCAAATTTATTTTTCACGTCAAGCTGTGTACATATGTAGAGTGGCCGCTAATGAACTAGATCATTTACTTTTACCACATACCATCAATATTTCTTGTGCTGTTTTTGAGTGCCAGCTCGTTTCTTTTCAACTTGTTCAAGTACATGTAACATTTGGTTGTGAACTTCTGTACTGGATTAGAGACAAGTTAAGTACACCCCCTGGCCCCAACAATAGGGGACTTTGAGTGAAAGCCCAACTGCCCATAAATAAAGGGGTTATGCTTGGGTGACAAATTTACTTAATTTAATAAGCAGTTCTCAAACCACTAGTTTTGTTTGTTTGTTTGTTTATTTATTCTTTACCCTGGGTCCATATTCAGAAGAAAACTTCCTCTGTTCTTCCATATGGCCCGGCAACTAGTGTTGCCTGCTTTCGCGATACACATTTCCTTCACTCCCTGCACAATTTGTCCTCTATTGACCTTTGACCTTGGTATGTGACCTTTAACCCTACCATACATGCAAGTGTCTATGAGAGTTGTGGAGTGCCAAATTGTGTGAAACGCATTTCAATACGGAATAAACCCTAAACTTGTTCTAACCTCGTCTTCATGGCCAAATTCATTCCCATTGAAAAATATATTTCACACGATTTGGCACTCCTCTATGGTGCTCTGGTTGACCTATAATCTGAGTTTTCTAGCAATAGACCCTATGCAATAGGCAGCCATGCTGTAGGGCAAGAGAATCACATTACATGACTACAATACATGCACCTGTTATTGAATTCCAGAGATGCTCAGGTTGTACATGTGATCTATTAGGGCCTATACTCTTGATATTTCCACCATTGGCCAAGGAAGATTTTATGTTTATCGCCAAGTGTGACGTCATATTGCATAGGGTCTAATGGGTTAAAGGTGTTTATGCATGAGCAATATGAAAAGGTTAACTAAAACTTAAACACACACACACTGACAAAGAGAACTTAGAATATAGTATGTGCCTCGTACAAATCCTTGCACATGACACAAAAAAATGATCCAAAAGATTTGCACATTTAGTTTGTGACATTGTTGGAGTGATAATTGATTATCGTTTAAGATATAGGCCTTTTATCACATTTTGTGGTATCTTTAACAAACAAAAATACACCCCAAGACCAATTTTACACCCACTTTTTTTTCGAATCCCACACATGGCACCCATTTAAACAGCAAATTGTCTTTCAATACACCATATAATTTGATATGATCCATGCATGCATGCAAAACCAATATTTTCACGGTGGTTTTCCTTCAGAAAAGGAATAGGGGGAACTAATCGAGGGTTTAGTGCAAGAAGGCCCCATCTGCAATAGCTGCCATTTGTCAGCTGTGTTGTTATTAATTAGTATACCTGCCAAATCTAACACCTGGCAGCTATTGCAGATGGGGCCTTTTTGCCCTAAACCCTTGTAATGGTCTGCAATATGTACCTCTGGTCTGATGTATTATTAATAGATTCCAGGGAGCACGCGTGACATATGCCATAATGAATTACAAACCCCAGGAAGCATACAGCATACAAAGTTTTCCGCTCTTTGACATACTATCCCATGGTTTGTAAACATACTTGTATGTGGTTTCCCTGATGCTGAAGTTACGGAAAATGACAAGCTTTTATACTTTAAGTAGGAGTTAAAAGTAGATCTGTGTACTATTATTATGCTGAAACTCACTGTGTTTATGTATGTGATAAAAAGTTGTGTTTATTGTTTTCAAGTTGAAGAATAAGCATACACTTGCATGGAAAAGTTGTGACCCGTACTACTTTCCTTGTATACCTATTTTGAAGTGCTCCAAAAAGAACTCACACAAATGTACATACACGCACAAATGCACACACACAGCCTTTTTTCCTATACTTCTGGAGGCAAAAAAGGACCAGCTTTTGTTGTGACAGAATAAACAAAATAAGAAAACTTCTGAAGATTGTTGTCTTAAAATAATTTATTTTGTGTCTAGTCCATGGCCGTTACAAGCAAAACCTGCCCCCTCACCCAGTACCCACCCAACACACACACATACATACACACACACACACCCACACACAACACACAAACACCCTTGATGGCATAAGGTGGAGCTTATAGGCAAATACTGGGTGTCAGAAAAGGGGGACAATCATTCTGTACTGCATGCATATGGTTAAGCTTGGTTAGATACACCACTCCATCAAAGGCTGGTTAGATACAAGGGCATGATTTTTGGCCCCAAATTGCTTATTTTTGCGGCTTATGATATTTTGCGCAACGAAACAAAACAAAACAAAACAGATTTTTAAGTGGGAAGAGGGGTAATTCTAGGTAAAAACTGTAACATGGTGAAGATGCAAATGGTGGATTGCAACTTAATGTCATGTTGACCGAAAACTTAGGAACGTAGTTTAAGAAGAATCTTACGTTTATTTGAAATTCAAACTTGTAACAAAGAAAATCTGTTTGCAAAAAAATATCACCTCTATATAGGAGGCTGAATTTTGCCGAAAACAGATTTCATAAGCACTAAATAACTACATCAAATGGACCTATTCATACAAATTGTTTTGTAATGAAAGGTCTGATGAAGAAATAAGTGGCACAAGTCAAAAATCAAATATTGCAGTGGGAAATCAACCATCAAAATCTGTTTCGCAAAATATCACCTCATATATAGGGACCTGTATTTTGCGAAAACAGATTCATAAGCAATAAATAACTACATCAACTGTTACCCTCATGCAAACAATCGTTTAAATGAAAGGTAGTTGACGAAGAAGAAGAAGAATGAAGCATTGCACAAGTCAAAACATCAAATATTTTCAGTGGAAAATCTACCAACAACATCTGTTTCGCAAAATATCACCTCCTATAATAGACCTGATATTTTGAGAAACAGATTCATAAGCACTGAATAACTACATCCAAACTGTACCTCATGCAAACAATCGTTTAAATGATAGCGTATTTGATGAAGAAGCATTGAACAAGTCAAAATTGCACATTGCATCCTTCCCAGTGTTACGATTTTTTCGACATAAAATTACCCTCTTCCCACCTTAAAAACGTTTCGTTTTGTTTGTTCATTTTGTTGCACAAAATATCTAAGCCAATTTTTGCCAATTCAATCCTGGGGAAAGGAAATTAAATAGGGGCATTCCCCCACCCACGACCCCCAGTGTAGGTCTCCTAATCCTAGCCAATTTTCTTTATTTATGCAATTTTTTACATACATACAAGACGTTTCCAAAAGGTGCACCCCAAATGCTGTTATTAATGCTCCAACTTGAAACTGGACCCAATATCAAATATGAATGTAATTGACTGATTTTCAACAATGAATAGTTGACTTTATTCATCCCTTCAGTGTCCATATGGTTAAATTATATTAATTTTCACAAGACTGATGTGTCATTTAAGATTATAATCAATGTTTGTCATTCAATTAATTTTCCTTAGTTAGGAAGGACTGTCCCCCACCCTAGGAAGTCATCCTAACTAAGCAAAATTTAAATTGTACAAAACATTGATTATAATCTTAAATTATACAGTCAGTCTTGTGATAAAGAAGTATAATTTGAACAGTTAATGGACCTGAATGGAGAATAAAGCAAACTATTACATTGTTAAAATCAAGCCTCACAATTTCGAATCCAACATCCTCAAAATCAAAGCGTAAGTTTTAAACCATTTGTACACTTTATGAACACACGGGCCCATCGCCCATGGAAATGAGTTCAAAAAAAAGTGATTGACAATTTAACAAGTGGTATTTGAACTTTTGTCGGAACGCTGACCACAATAAGATCATATCACGCTCACACACTCCAACAAGTGACTTGCAAGATTTATTATCGTATTACACGAACCAGTGTGCATGAAAGGGTGTAGAGAAGATTTTCTGTATAGTGTGTTTTTATAGTGTATGGTGGGCTTGTGTGTGTGTGATTGTATGTCTCATTTGCAAGGAGGTTTATTTTAAATTACTGAAATAGTTGAAATGCGATTGGTCCCAAAAATAGAGGGAAAGTGGGCGGAATTTTCCCCCCTAGTACCACTTGGTGTACCACTGACCCTAGCCCCCTCCTGCAAAATGGTCAGATGTTATGAATTGAACCTAAAAAGCGGATGTAAAAAAGAATAATTGCTTGCAGGGGCACATGAGCAAATTGGTGAATGTTAGAATTTTTTACAAGTTCCAAAGGCAATATAAAAACAAGTTTGTTTCCGCAAGGTAGTCCAAAAGCCCTAAATGCAAATTTGGGTTTTTTATTTGTTTTTAAAGATTTTCCCAGAAATGGCTCACATTGGATCTAAAACGAGGGCATCAATGATGCAGAAACCAATCAATTGGGATGGTTAGGGATGCATAGTTGTGGGTCATGGTCATGTAGAGGTCAGTACAGGTAAATGACATATAGCCCATGGGTCTGGCCATGGTTCTCTTGAGCAAGTTTGGTGACTATATAACTAAACTTGGAAGAACTGTTTTGGGATGTTGGGGTAAAAGGAAGTAGGGGTTCATGGAGCGTCAAAAGGGCATATGGGCCATAAGTGGGCATTCTGTGCCTACCATAAGAGTTCTGGGACCGGTGGTTCTGTAATAGTATTTTACTAGGCGGTCCTGGGATTATTGGGCAACTTACCGGGTTTGCGATCCCCGGATTGAATGACTTCAGGTTTGCGGTTCATTGACCTGAAGACCCCTGATGTCCTGTCTGAGCTTTAAAATTTTCATCAACAATCGCCCCGCCACCAAGTTTCACCTGGATACTAAAGTTACCCCATTTGACCTACCTTTGACCTTGAATGACCCTGCATACCTGTTGTGACCTTTAAAGATTTTGGCATCAATGTTTCATGTCCAATTACACCAAACACCCATGCTTACCCATTTGACTTTGATCTTGAATGACCCTAATTACACCACTAGAGAGCATACTGCTAGCTGAGTATCACAGGAATGTATTTTACCTAATTAGCGCCCTAGGTGCTTTCATATCCCATACGTCAAAGCATGGTATGAAAGAACGCCAAAGTTACCCAATAATGGCCCTACATACCTTTTGACCCAAAAAACCCCGAAAAACGTGACCACAAAACAAGTACGGCGAAACTCTACCACATACCAAAAATCAGATAAATGCCTCAAAGCACGGCCACGTACCCGATAACGACCCTGGATGACCTTTGAATCACAAAAAATGCGCCCTCGAAAACGTGACCACAAAACTCGTCCGGCAAAACGACACCAATCAAAAACTCATATCCTACGTGTTAAAAAGGTGAAGACCTTTTGCCCCAAATTGACCCATCGAAAAACGTGATCACAAAACTTGTATGACAAAACTCTCCCACATACCAAAACTAAGTATCCCAATTATACCAAAGCACGACCACGATACTGACCCATGATGACCTTTTGACACCAAAATGACCCTGGCCCTCGAAAAAAGACCACCAAACTCGTACGGCGAAACTTAACCACCATACCAAAACTCATATCCATAGGTCAACAGCACGGCCAGTCCGATAACGACCCTGGAGGACCTTGACCCCAAAATGACCCCTCAAAACATGGGACACAAAAACTCGTCCGGTTGCAACTCTACCACCCACATCACAATCAATCCATACGTAAAAGCCCGGCCAAGCTACCCCAAAAATGATCCCTGAATGGGACCTTTGACCCCAATGCCCCTCGAAAACGTGATCAACAAAATTGTATGGAAAAACTACCCACCATACCACACTCTATCCAGATATCAAAGACGATAAAGACCCTGGATGAACCTTTGCACAAAATGACCCCTGGCCATCAACGCAACGGCAAGTGATCCAATAAGACCCCTGAATGACTTTCAGAGTGCAACATTGAGATGGAATAGGGATTGATATTGGCATCAGGGAGATTTTGATCTTGAATCAGGGAGATTTTTTTTTTGACATTTAGTGAGCATCTAGGTCCTCAAGAGGCATACAGCCAATGGATACTGTCTGAAAGACACTATCAGTGATTTGCTAAATCAGTAAACCGAAAAAAATCATCAAAAATTCAGATTTTGCAGTATTAAACAAGTCACAAGGATCCTAACATACCATGCAAATGATAAGACCCGAGCAACCTTAATAAGGAAAGAATCTGAGAGTGTAGTCATTACTGTCGTTCGGACACTTACACAAACGTAATTGAATGGAGAATAGTATCTTGGAAACATTGGTTTCTTCTTTCTGTCAATTCTACAGCAGAAAAGGTACTTATGAGAATTCTACAGACTTCATCCTCCACTTGAAGTATCCTGACACAATTCAAAATATTTTCAAATCATGATCGTTTCTGTCTTTTTAAAAAGATCAAAAAAATTGAAAGCTCCAAATTTAAGGAACTGTCAATAGGAACTTAGTCCCAATTTGCAGTTTTTTAAAAGAATGACATGAACGGTTGAAGTAAAAGTTTCAAATTGAAAAAGGTTCGTACTTGAAACGAGCCACCTAATAGTTTATGAATTGCATCATGAGATAGAGCTCGTTAAAATAAAGCTTTCCCGAAAAAAATGACAGGGATCCGCCGTCTGACACCCCCATTCAAGGAACGGTCAAGAAGGAACTAAGTCCATATGGAGATTAAAAAAATATTGGAAATGAAAAGTGAAGTTAACAGTCAACTTTAAAGGCTCATAACTTGAAAATGGAGAATCTACAAGACATGTGAACTGAATCATGAGATAGGCTCTTTAAAAATAAAGCTTTCCGAAAAAATTGACAGGGCTCCGCGTCTGACAGCACTTTAGGGAACTGTCAGTGGGACCAAAGTCCACAACCAGGCCACTAAAATAATTAGAACTTAAACAATTTGCATTAATGCAAGACGGAGCAATATGCAAAAAAGGCAAAACCGCAATCACAACAGGTTCATTATCTTGTAGGCCATCCTTTGCACCAATGGAGTAATTGTACTTTAGAAACAGGACACTAATGTAGGCAACTTTGGGTCTCTCTTCGTACTATTGCCGATTATCTTCGAGACTTGGTTGCAAAATACCCGAGTTATTTACATACTTAAAGGCCTTCTTGATCATCTGGTATACACCTTTCACGGTAAAACAATTTCATAATTACATGAAAGGTTTTACAATCAAGTTGTAGCACATTTAGGCAATGACCTTACTAACTAACAGCCATGGTCACACGTACATCCAGGAAGAGGGATTATTTGAAACAACTAGTTGTTAAACATATCTAGTATTTTTAAATCAAGTAGGCCTTCTTCTTGATAACTATAACGTTAACTTGAAATATTATTAATTTAATCATGGCTCTTATTAGAACTCAAGTTTTAAGTCATTTACCACATCAATTTCCCCAATTACAGGTGAAAAATTCAAGGGCTGCAAAAAAATTGTTGAGGTGGTCTGGTTTTTTACATAAATTTGACTCAAGTCAAATGAATGGCACTGTGTTTGACCTAAGTCCCTGGTAAGCCCTTGCATGCTAGGTAGATATGGTAACATGCTCACTGTTTCATTTTCGCCGAAGAACCCCACTAGAATCGGTTAATAGGTGCACACTATAACCAATAGCATTCAGTAGAAGCGACAAGCGAGACATCAATGAGGTCCAAAACTTGAAAAAAGAGACAAAAGTTACGCAAAACGGACTCCCGTCACTGAAATTTAAAAAATCAAGCCCCACACGAGATTCCCCAGGTGTCTGACTTCACATAGGAGCTTTTCGTCAAAAATGCAAAAAAACGCCCGACTAGTAGATGAAAATAAGAACATGACGCTCGCGATAGCAATAACCATCAATTCAATGAAGGGATGGGTTAAAAATTCAATTTCTCAATAAATCAAATAAACTAGATTCGCATTCTCGGCTTGCGCAAGCGCTATATTCAAAGAATTATAAGCTGTGGGCCACAGCCTATTTCAACTCGACCTCACATGACCTGTGACCTAGGCCACAGGACCTATGGGACCTCATCAACATATGAGGTCTACTGTTGCACCTATGACACTAGTTTGGTTCCAATGAACTTCAATTCTCAATTGAGGTGATTTTTAAACCAAAACCTAACATCTAAAAACACACCTCACCACAATACAATACACAGCACAACACGATGTAAGTGAACCTGCCTGCCAGCTATGCTGGCAGCCCACCCAAAATGAAAATGCGGTACAAGTGCTCAACTGCAAAATGTGTGTGGCCTACGTACTGGAACAAACTTCAACTGTGACTCAAAAGACATGCAAATATATCTATAGTACATATGTGAATTTGCAGGCTCATGACAGGGCCCTATGTAATGATAACTGTTGTATTCTCTCAAAGGTTGCCTACATTATCTCAGCATTAAATTCTAAAACAAAAGTTAGGGTCTGTCACCTACCCTACAAACAGCTTCTATTGGACCTGATGAGGAATGAGGTAAATGCGATAATGGCATGAATAGCGAAAATGAAAACCATCTCCTAAACCTTATTAGGAATTTAATGAAGAAAAATGGCTAATTCTCCACTCCGTGGTCCACTGGTTGCCAAATGAAATCATTTACTGCATACTTTGCCATTGATAGTAGCCAATGTTTTTTTTTTCCAAGGTTAAATTATAACTGCGGTGGTGCTTTATTTATTTGTAAGCTGAATAAGGCTCACCCAATCACTGACAGGTTATGCAAGACACAAATCATGTCACCCAATTCTGTCTTTGGACTATACAGTTGACAGAAGACTGAATAATCTTACAATAGTCTCTTCTTAAAACTTATTTATTTTTTTGTATTTGGCTCATACAGAACTTGCATACAAGTCTACCACATACACCGAGACGACGCCTTGATGCAGCAATGTTAAATTTCCTCCAAGACTCCACTACGAGGGCGCTTACCAATTGTTATTGCTCGAGACGACAGATTACTCTATACACAAGGATATGGAAAGACCCAGAGTGGAGCTCCGATGAAACCAACCACTGTTCCAATATGTCCAGTGTCTCAAAAAAACTCATGCCGTTGGGCCTTTCCTGAGACTCGTAGAGCCGGCAAACTTCATTATCAGATTTTGTCTTGCCGCAGGAATATGGCAAGATTATCCCCTTCCCAGTTGAGCCCCCAACCCAGGGATTTATAGTATTACAGTTGAACACCTGCTTCATCATACGGGAGGATGAGTCAGCACAAACGAGATGTACGATCCATGAGAACTCTGTGTAAATGAGCAGGGGAATCCATGGTGTTAACATCTCGAAGGAACTCCGTAACAAGCCATCTGAAGTCCCAGTGAGTTATCACATATATGTTAAGCGAGCCTTTAGTTACATGCACCTGTGTTAAGTACGCGGATTTCAATTTTGGCTACGTGTGCTAGGCAGAGTCATTGAAATGTCAGCGGTCTTCCGTACCGGAAATTTGTGACGGATGAGGTCAGACGCCTCTTGCAGTGGCATACGCGTATAGGGGACAGCACAGATCGGCAGATGACAACACGCAAAGTGAAATCAGTACGCATTTGTCTGGGATCACACTCCTGCTGGAGTTATCCCACTGTTGATGATTGACAAAATGAGTGACTGGCCGTATGACTTCTAGATTCACATTGGGATGCGTTTTCAAATGTGTTGATCTGATGCGACTGTGGGATGAGTTCTTACCGCGGAAGACGGTGCCACGTAAGACCACACTTCGCTCGATGAGTAAACGTCCAGATCCACCAGTCTTTGAACACACCGAGACCTGGCAGGTCTTGGCATCACGTGGCAATGTAATACCTGTGGCAGGTTGGTGATTTCCCCGACAATGAAATCATCCTCTTCCACCGAAACGAGGCAGTTGCCAATAAGAGGCAGACCAAGACTCAGGTTTCAGACAGCTGGAGCTGGGTCATGATCATGAGCAACAATAACCGACACAATCTCCGCGAGTCTTAGTCGATGGCATCTGTCAGTTGCAACATGGCCAGATGTTAATCGGATGGTAGATGATTGTGCAGAGTTGTCGTTCACAAAACAGGAACAACAGAATCTGGTGCACACCAAGATCCCAGTAACTCACTTATACACAGTTATCCACGCGCTCGCGCAGCCAAAGAGTACACCTCATGCATAGACGGCTACACTTTTAATGAGAAAATATCTCAGATTATTCAGAGAGAGATTTAGCCAGACGATGATTTTGAAGTAGCGGTCGATGTCACCAGTTTTGAGGTCAATGCATTGTTATATAAAGGATTTGCTAAATGGTTACTACCTAAAACTTTGTGGACCGTACTAAGTCAAAGCAAAAGGTCATGTGAGGATGCGGTATTTTTGGTTTACAAGAGAGAAAAACGCTCGCTTTGTTGGACAAGAATAGTGGAGAACTTACAATGGATACCTTGGACATACTTGTAAAAATCAACAAGAAATGACTCAATTAGCCAAAGTTATATGTCACATGGACGACAAAAAAGAAGTAACTTCCTGTTGGAAAAGCACAGGCATAACAACATCGAAAACTTTCACAACCTTTAACTTTAGTAGAACTGGACTTCAGATCCGCTCATAATGCGGTCACAGATATGTACATGTCATATTAGGCTTCGTACTCGGCCAATGGTTGAACCGTTACTTTCTCTGCCATTTTTACCTCGGGGAAAGTTGGAAAAAATGGAGATTGCACCCCCCCGGACAGGTCTAACGAGGGAGGAATTCGCCCAGCCAGCGCCCTCTATCAAAAGGGCTAGAGTATCGGCCACGGTTGGTGGTTGGTTATGAATTTGAAGGCACACCGCTGTATGCGTCTTGTGGACTTAGCTATCGTGAAACAATGAAAAGGACATTCGTCCACGTGAAAGTCATGCATGGAAAAAAAGGTGGGGGATTTGGGAACCACATTCTGGGATATACCGCCAAAGAGTTAATTTGATTGGTCATATATATATGGATCTATGTGGAAATGGTCATTCAGGGAGGATGTCTATAAAAACACCTCGGTTTTGGCCCAATAGTCGGGCCATATGTGTTCCTGTGTGATTTGATTTTTTTATTTTCGGCTCTCTATGAAACTGTGTTTTACTAAAAACTATGAGAATTAAAAACCTTAAAGATTTTTTTAAAAATTGACCTTGACAAAATTAATCCACAAATCTGGAATAAAAGAACCTTTTTTAATACTGTTTATTTTTCTCCAGATTTCAAGAAAAAATTCCTGAATGTATACTTCATTGGGATGAGTATTGTTGTTGATTATCGGGCTGATAGGGAGATTTTTAAAAGCACGTTCAGCTTGGTTTTCATGATGTCATCGCCCGACCTTGTTTCCTAGAACAGCCAATCCCCGGAGCCAATCAGAGAATTTTCGCGGCCGCGATATCGCCGTGAGTTGAACAATTCAATCTCCGCGAATGGCTCAACATCCATCGCGCGATAGAAAAATTCTTGCGCCGAGGCAATAAAAAATAGGGGTCAAGTCCAGCGCAGCCGCGATATCGCGGACGCGAAGTGGAGTAAACATCAGGCTTGTAATGGTCTGCAATATGTACCTCTGGTCTGATTGTATATTAAAGATTTCCAGGGAGCACGCCGTGACATATGCCATAATGAATTACAAACCCCAGGAAGCATACAGCATACAAAGTTTTCCGCTCTTGGACATACTATCCATGTTGGTAAAATACTTGTATGTCGGTTTCCCTGATGCTGAAGTTACGGAAAATGACAATGCTTTTATACTTAAGTAGGAGTTAAAAAGTAGATCTGTGTACATATATTATGCTAAACTCACTGGTTATGTATGTGATAAAAAGTTGTGTTTATGTTTTCAAGTTGAAAAATAAGCATACACTTGCATGGAAAAGTTGTGACCCGTACTACTTCCTGTATAACTATTTTGAAGTGCTCCAAAAAGAACTCACACAAAGTACATACACGCACATAATGCACACAAAACAGCCTTTTCTTCCTATACTTATGAGGCAAAAAAGGACCAGATGTTTGTTATGACAGAAGAAACAAAATAAGAAACTTCTGAAGATTGTTGTATTAAAATAATTTATTGTGTTAGTCCCTGGACGTTAAAAGCAAAAACCTGCCCACTCACCACCCAACACACAAACAACCACATACTACAACACCCACACACAACACACAACAACCCAACCCTTGACCTGGCATAAGGTGGAGCCTTACGAGGCAAATACTGGGTTCAAAAAGGGGGAACACTCATTCTGTACTGCATGCATATGGTTACGCTTGGTAGATACACCACTTCCATCAAAGGCTGGTTAGATACAAGGGCATGATTTTTTGCCCCCCAATTGCTTTTGTGCGGCTTATGATTATTTTCGCAACGAAACGAAACAAAACAAAACAAAACAGATTTTTAAGGTGGGAAGAGGGGTTAAGTCAGGTAAAATAAACTGTAAACCAATGGGAAGATGCAAATGTATGATGCAACTAAGTCATGTTGACTCAAAAAACTTAGTGAAAGTATTTCAGAAGAATTCTACAGTTTATTGAAATTCAAATTGTACAAAGAAATTCTGTTTCGTCAAAAATATCACCTCCTATATAGGAGCTGATATTTTGCGAAAACAGATTTCATAAGCATATTACAATAACTACAATCACAACTGGTACCCTCTTTCAAACAATCGTTTAAATGGAAGGTATTTGATGAAGAAATATTGCACAAGTCAAAACATCAAATATTTTAGTGGAAATCAACCATCAAAAATCTGTTCGCAAAATATCACCTCCTATATAGGACCTGCTATTTTGCGAAACAGATTTCATTAAGCACTAATAACTACATCAACTGTACCCTAATGCAAACAATCGTTTAAATGATAGGTATTTGATGAAGAAGAAGCATTGCACAAGTACAAATTGCACATTTGCATCTTACCAGTGGTTACGATTTTTTTTTTCTAAAATTACCCCTATTCCCACCTTTTAAAAAAATCGTTTCGTTCGTTTTGTTGCAACAAAATATCATATGCCATTTTTGCCAATATAAATCCTGGGGCAAGAAAAAATTAAGGGGATCCCCCAACCACCGCCCCCGGCTGTTCGTCCTACATCCTAAGCCCAATTTTCCTTTATTTATGCAAATTTTTACAATAACATACAAGACATTTCTCAAAAGGTGGCACCCCAAATGCTGTTATTAATGCTCCAACTTGAAACTGGACACATATAAATATGAATGTAATTGACTGATTTCACAAGGTAATAGTTGCTTATCATCCATTCAGGTCCTGAGTACAAATTATAACTTAATGTTCACAAGGACTGATGTGTAATTTAAGATTATAAATCCAATGTTGTCATTCAATTAAGTTTTCCTTAGTGTGGATGACTGTCCCCCACCCTAGGAAGTCATCCTAATAAGCAAAAGTAATTATTGATGACAACAATGATTGATAATCTTAAATTATACAGTCAGTCTCTGTGAAAAATTAAGTAATTTGAACCATCATGGACACTGAATGGATGAATAACGCAACTTTAAATTTGTTAATCAAAGCCTCACAATTTCGAATCCAATCCTCAAATCAAAGCGTAAAGTTTAAACATCTTTACACTTATGAAACAAGGGGCCCATTGGCACTGCGTTCACAAAACAAAACGTGATTGCAATTTAAACAAGCGGTCTTTGAACTTTTGTCGAAAAGCTGACCACATAATATCACTATTACCGCTCAAAATCCACAAGTGAACTTGGCATAGTTTATTATTATCATTACAAACCGTGATGCATGAAAGGGTGTAGGAAGATTTCTGATGATAGTGTGTTATAGCTTGTTACTGGTGTGCTTGTGTGTGTGCAGTGTAGTCTCATTTGCAAGGAGGTTTATTTTAAATTACTGAAATAGCTTGAAATGCGATTGGTCCCAAATAGAGGGAAATTGGGCGGAATTTCCCCTAGTACCACTTGGTGCTACCCTGACCCTAGCCCTCTGCAAAATGGGCAATGTTATGAATTGATCCTAAAAAGCTGCTGTAAAATAATTAATTTGCCTTGCAGGGGCACATGAGCAAATACTGGTGAATGGTAGACATTTTGTACAAGTTCCAAGACACGTTGGTTCCAGCAGGTAGTCACAAAAGCCCTTAAAGCAATAAATCGTGGGTTTTTTATTGTTTTTAAGATTTCCCCAGAAAGAAAGGTCAATTGGATTGAAAAAAAATTCAAGTTTTCTGCAATAAATCAAAATGAAAATAAAACGAGAATTCGCATTTCTCGGCTGAGCACTCGCTTTATATTCAAAGAATAGAAGCTGCAGGGCCACCAGCACTTTCAACTCGGACTCCTCACGTGACCTTTGACCTTGGCCTTTGACCTCGACCTCATCAACATATGGAGGGATCTCCTGTTGACACTATGACACTAGTTTGTGTTCCAATTAACTTAAACTCTCAATTGAGGTGAAATTTTTAACAAAAACTTAACATTAAGCAACATCACACAAACATAAACACGCACAACAGATTGCTAAGTGACCTGCCCTGCCAGCTATGCTGGAAGCCCACAAAAATGAAATGCGGTGGTAGGTATTCGGTTCAAAAAGTGTCAAATCAAAATGTGTTGTGATGTGTGGCCTACAGTTACTGGATGGAAACAAACTTCATCTGTGCTCAAAAGGGACATGTCAAATAAATACATTAGTCATATTGTGAAATATGACGGTCATGAAAGCCCTATTGTAATGATAACTTTGTATTCTCTCCAAAGTGTTGCCTACATTATCTCAGACATTAAATTCTAAAACAAAAGTTTTAGGGTATGTCACCTACCTACAAACATGCTTCTATTGGACCTGATGAGGACATTTGAGGTAAATGTGATAATGGCATGCAATAGCGAAAATGAAACCCATCTCCTACACCTTTATTATGAATTTTAATGAAGAAAAATGGCTAATTATCCACATACCCCATCACTGGTTGCCAAATGAAATCATTTACTGCATACCTTGCCATTCTTATTAGCCAATGTTTTTTTTTCAAAGTTTAATTATAACTGAGGTGGGTGCTTCTATTTATTTGTCAAGCTGAATAAGGCTCACCCAATCACTGACAGGTTATGCAAGACACAAATCATGTCACCCAATTCTGTCTTTGACTATAATCAGTTTGACAGAAGACTGAAATAATTACTTACAATAGTCTCTTCTTAAAAGCTTATTTATGCTTTCTTTTGTATTTTGTCTTCATACAGAACCTTTGCATACAACGTCTACAACATACACCGAGACCGACAGCCTTGATGCAGCAATGTTAAATTTCCTCCAAGACTCCCACTACGAGGGCGCTACAATTGGTATTGCTCGAGACGACAGATTACTCTATACACAAGGATATGGAAAGACCCAGAGTGGAGCTCCGATGAAACCAACCTCACTGCTTCCCATATCCAGTGTCTCAAAAACCATCACTGCCGTTGCCATCCTGAGACTCGTAGAGCACGGCAAACTTCACTTATCAGATTTTGTCTTTGGACCGGCAGGAATATTGCAAGATTTATCCCCTTCCCCAGTTGAGCCCAACCCAGGGATTTATAGTATTACAGTTGAACACCTGCTTCATCATACGGGAGGATGGAGTCAGCACAAACGAGGATTGTACGATCCCATGATGAACTCTGTGTACCTGACGCAGGGAATCCATGTTGTTAACATCTCGCAGGAACTACGTTTAACAAGCCCGCTAAGTCCCAGTGATGTTATCACATATATGTTAAGCGAGCCTTTAGTACATGCACCTGGTGTTAAGTACGAGTATTCTAATTTTGGATACTGTGTGCTAGGCAGAGTCATTGAAATGGTCAGCGGTCTTCCGTACCGGAAATTTGTGACGGATGAGATCCTGACGCCTCTTGGCATGTGGCATACGCGTATAGGACCGCACAGATCGGCAGATGACAACACGCAAAGTGAAATCAGTACGCATTTGTCTGGGATCACACTTCCTGAAGGATTTATCCCACTTGTTGATGACTTACAAAATGGTGACTTGCCGTATGATCTTCTAGATTCTACATTGGGATGGTTTTCAAATGTGTATGATCTGATGCGATTTGTGACAGGTCTTACCTCAGGAATGATCATCAATAAGACCACACTTCGCTTGATGAGTAAACGTCCAGATCCACCCGTCTTTGAACACACCGAGACCTGGCAAGGTCTTGGCATTCACGTTGGCAATGATAATACCTGGTGGCAGGTTGGTGATCCCCATGACAATGAAATCATCCTCTTCCACCGAAACGAGCAGTTGCCAATAAGAGGCAGACCAAGAGCTCAGGTTTCAGACAGCTGGAGCTGGGTCATGATCATGAGCAACAATAACCGACACAATCTCCGCGATGTCTTTAGTCGAATGGCATCTTCAGTTGCAACATGGCCAGATGTTAATCGGATGGTAGATGATTGTGCAGAGTTTGTCTTCACAAACAGGAAAAACAGAATCTTGGTGCACACCAAGATCCCAGAGCCTCACTTCTACACAGTTATCCAAGCGCTCTCGCAGCAAGAGTACCATCCATCATGGATAGACGGCTACACTTTTAATGAGAAAACTTATTTCAGTATTATATCAGAGAGAGATTTAGCAGACGATGATTTTGAAGTAGCGGTCGATGTCACCAGTTTTGAGCTCAACGCATTGTTATATAAAGGCTTGCTAAATGGTTACTACCTAAACTTTGTGACCAGTTACATAAGTCAACAGCACAATGGTCATGTGAGGCATGCGGCTATTTTTGGTTTACAAGAGAGAAAAACCGCTCGCTTTGGTTGGCAAGAATCGTGGAGAACTTACAAGGATACCTTTGACATACTTGTAAATCAACAAGAAATGACTCCAATTAGCCAAAGTATAGTGTCACATGGACGCAAAAAAGAAGTAACTTACATGTTTGAAAAGCACAGGCATACAACATCGAAAACTTTCACAAACTTAACTTTAGTAGAACTGGACTTTCAGATCCGCGCTAATGCGGTCACAGACTATGTACTGTCATATTTAGATTCGTACTCGGCCAATGGTGAACCGTACTTCTCTGCCATTTTTACCTCGGGGAAAGTTGGAAAATGGCAGATGCAGACAGGTCTAACGAGGGAGGAATTCCTCCAAGCCAGCGCCCTCTATCAAGGGCTAGAGTATAGGCCACGGTTGGTGGTTGGTTATGAATTTGAAGGCACACCGCTGTATGCAGTCTTGTGGCTTAGATATTAAGTGAACAATGAAAAGGACATTCTTCCACTTGAAATCATGCCTGGAAAAAGGTGGGGGATTTGGGAACCACATTCTGGGATATACGCCAAAAATTTAATTTGATTGGTCATATAAATATGGTCTATTTGAAAATGTCATTCAGGGAGGATGATCATATACACCACCTCTGTTTTGGCCCAATAGTCAGGGCCATATGTGTTCCTGTGTGATTTGATTTTTTTTTTTATTTTCTGCTCTCTATGGAAACTTTGTTGTTTTACTAAAACTATAAAGAATTAAGAATTTTTTTAAAGATTTTTAAAAAAATTGACCTTGACAATTATCCACAGATCACTTGGAATAAAAGAACCTTTTTTAATCCTGTTTATTTTTCTCCCGATTTCAAGAAAAATTCCTGAATGGCGACAAGTTCAGATCAGTGCTTGCTAAAAATAACCATTTATATGATTTTAGTTTTGTTTTAAAGATTCTTTTGGATTGTCTAAAATCTTACCTTATTTTCTCTCGTTTTGTAAGATTTGATTTGTAAAGATCAGATGCAAAAGACAATATATCATTTTTTCTCAATTGGAGGTTTAGCAAAAACAGTTCATAAAATTTTAACAATAAATATGTAGTATTTTGACCATATCTTGCATTGGAATTATAAGGTATCAATTTGAAGCTATAAACATTGTGCATGCACTTGTGGCCCTACAGCAGAAATGTTTATAATAGTTACTTCACATTTTGTATCTGACTCTTCTAGTCAGGTGTTGTGGAGGAATGTTCCTTTTTAAATACAGGTTTGTATGACAAAACAGTACATTACAAACAATGTGCATTGTTATTTTTTTGTATGGATTTTGAGCAGTGGCGTACTGACCGCGGGGGGTGGGGGGCGTCAGGGTGGGGTGGGGGGTTAAAAAAAAAAAAAAAACAAGGGCAAAGGCAATATAGAGCAAAATAAGCATTAGACAAAATAAGCATTTTCATAACTCCTCTTCAGGAAATTTTGACCAATTTCAGCCTAAATTTGGGCAAAATTAAAGTATATTGGGCAATTTCCTCATGCTACGCACACATTTTGTCTAGTTCAGGCTTAATTGAAGCAAATCACCGGAACGACTTATGAACTTTGCCCCCTCTGGCGGGACAATTTGGAAATTTTGCCCCCTCTGAATCCACTGCCTCGGTACGCCACTGATTTTGAGACATAATTACAGAGATGAATGGCATTGTTTGTAGGCCTATCAAATGTTTGAAGACTGTAATTATGTTCTCCAACTATGCACATATGATTAGTTCATGTAGTAAGTTTTATTGAGGAGTGAGTACATTACAAACAGGGTTTGAGAAAGATGATTTACATAGGGTTTCAAAAAGATGATTTCTCTGATACGGAATGATTGAGGTGAAGGAAATATAAAAAATTAAGACTGGAATGCAATCCAAATTTCAATTAAATTTTTCACTGAATTTTAGATCTTTCCCTCATCTCAATTTTTTTAAAAATTCAAAAATAGGGGTCTTTGAGTGACAGTGGTAAAATTTAAAACAAAAACATTAGTCATTGGGTGGCAACAATGCTGAAAATGGGGATCAGCTTTACAAACGCATCACCTTCAAAACCCCAGGAATTGGAGTGCCACCATTAGGTGCTGAGTTTAAATGGACATCAAGGCTGGTATTCTGAAAGGGAGACTAACTTTAGACCTGGGTTTAAACCAGGGTTAGTCCTACATGAGTGGACCTTTTTCCTTTCAAAACACTGTGAAAGTTAAATGCAATGGGTGAGAAAATTCCTCATGGATGGGCCATTCTGGCCCACCCAGGAGGAATTTTCTCACCTGTTGGAAGGCAAAAAGGTCCACTCTTGTAGGACTAACACTGGTTTAAGGGCAGTGTTAACTTTGAGTTTCCGAGTATCTATTTTGGTTTGTAACTTTGCAAACTTGATTATTGTATGTAAAAGTATACATTTCTAGAAAGAAAATTGGACGATGAACCCGATGATGGCATCAAATTAATGTAAAAAAACTTTCCGGTTTAGAAAACTACTAAAAAAACATGATTTTGCCCCAAAATTTTCAGACAACATAAACAAAAACAATTTGAATTTTCATGATTTCTTATGTTATTTTTTAGAAACAAGAAAAATTTGTCTAGGGACGTTTTTTTTTTCATTTTTTAAAAATAGAATTTACTTTTCGAAATATAAGGTAAAATGTAAAAAAAGTGTGATTTTTACCTTTCTTTTCCAAAATTTGAGTATATGTTGGAGAATATCTTGAGTTAGAAATCGAAAAATAAAAAATTGAGAAAACCGTCCCTTGAGAAGACCGATTGCTATCGTAGGAAATTTAAACCTTACCTTTTACGTTGGTTTTTTTGGAGTTGTCTGAAAATTTGCCAAATTTTGCGAAAATTGAACATTGAGAAAATCCGTGTTTTAGTAAAAAAAGTGACTTTTCACGCCATTTCAAGCGGTCTCTTTCTTAAGTAACTTTACCTTTTAACTTCAAAATTGAGTATGTTGAGCAAGTGATGAAAATACATCTTTATGCACTATTGAATCAAACCTCTTTTGTCTTCAACTCAAGAAATCAGAATAAATTGGAATTTCATCTGGTCTAATTAGCGCTTTGTTTACATTTTTCAAATTTTATTTTTCGTTTTTCCAAGATGTGTTGTGCAAAAGTACATTAAAACACGCGCACGCTTCATTACGCAGCAAAAATTCACCACGCGACGCAATGCTGCACCTTGCGCCTGTCGGCGTGTAATGTGCTTAATTCCCGCCATTAAGACCATGTGGTTTTTGTGACTTTAAATGGTCAAATAGCTGTTTTAAATTGGCAAAAAATACAACTCAGGATTGTCTGCATTGGATAACCTTTGTTGGTAAACGATAGAACACAGGTTGATGTTTAAAATGGTGCAAAAATCAGAAATTTGTGTAAAAACAAAAGCACTAGGGTTAACACTGCCCTTAAATCCAGGTCTAAAGTTAGTCTCCCTTTCAGAATACCAGTCCAAATGATCAAAACACAATCTTCTGTTTCTGAAGCAGAGATAATTGAATCTGAGGATACATAATCTCAACTTTTAGAGTTAAAGGTTGACTCGGAGATTTCTGGAAGATAACATCCACATTTTTCTAACAAATCATGTTTTTTGCATACATGTTGAACTACACATTTTCCTGTTTACTGCATCAAAATGCAAAATCTTATTCATCTCAAACTATGAAATCAAGCATTTTTAGGCGACTATCATTAGTTACAATTCACTACTTCTAATTAATACACAAAAAATATATTTCAAAATCTGAGTCAGCTTTTAAGTCAAGAAAGAGGCTGTGATCATGAAATGCCTCTTAAATAAAAAATATATATAATTTCATACCATATCTATGTTATTGTAACCCACAAAACATGTTATTGTGGTTGGAAAATTTATATTTTTAGTAAGGACTCAAAATATTTATTTGCTAAAGTTCAACTTTAGCGATCCACTCGTTTTTGACACCACGTTGGAGGTAGGATTCCTGGCTGAAACAATTGACAGAAGTAGAAATAAATTTCACGTTTGATGCCAATTAAATTGAAATCTGTAACAGAAGCTATAAATAATCAGGATTTCTAGACCATGAATTTATTGTTGTCTGACATATGAAATGGTCAATATATTACTTCCACTCTTAAGTTGTTTATGACTAAGTTTCAGTAGTCATTAAACTAATAAAGAAGATCTTGTTATCTTGTCGCTGTCTGCGATAGAAACTCTCTTACTTTAAAATGTCATGGTTACTTGTATGCATGCGCTGTACAGTCTTGTTTATCTGATGTGAATATTATTGTTTTTTATTTATTCTTTGCTTGTATCTTTACAAATATCAGGGGGGCAGGACACAATCTGCTCGATTTGGGCATTTTGGATTTCCAAACGGTAATTTATGGAATTCTTACATGCATTTTCTACGGCACCTCGGTCCCTGTGACATTACAAAATCACCTTTTAAAACTTTGTTCAATAAATCTTAGTAATATCATGATAATTTTGGAATAAATATTATTGACTTCAAAATCAGTCGGGGTTAATGGATTACAGTGTTCGATTTAGAGGGGTTTTACATGCACAGATGCATGTAACATTTGCTCTGTGCATGTAAAATTCTGCCTGTGCATGCAGATTTTTGTGTTATTTAGCCCATTTTCTGAGAAAAATCCCAGTTGTGCAAGTAACTTTTATTTTCTAAATCGAACACTGGTGGATTAACCCTATTGCAAAAACAGTGTAATTTCCAATAACAGTCATTTAGGTTTAAATATTTGTGACCATATTATAGCCTTTTGCCGAGTCTCTGTGTAATACACGCAAGAGCGCCCTCCTACTGTTAAGTCTTTTAAATAGACTAGCACTTGGGTCATGCCTGATGTTGATGCTGGTTTGAATTCACTGTTGCTGTTAGGAAGCAGTCCTTTCCCCACCCCCCCTTACCAATTATTGGATTTGCAAAGGTGACTTTAAATTGTTAGTCAAACTGTAATTAGATATTGTGTAAATGATTTGTTATTACTTACTCCTTGTATTTATTTTTGTTTGTTCCTTCATTCTTATTATAAGTTCATTGCAAAGCAGAGGGTGTATTGGGTCCATCCCACAATGCACCAGTTTTGGTTAATTTCACCTCAATAAGGTCATGTGATCACACAAAAATCCTATTCTTAACACATAAAACCCTGACTTATAAACCTATTTTAGCCCACAAAGTGCTATAGTACTCAATTTTAGCATGATCCTGAATGTCTTGTGGTTCTTAAACTTCTTTAACACTTTTTATCCCTAAGTACTGACATGTGATTAGTACAGTACACTGAGTAGAGTACAGTATAGACACATTGCAATGCATTATGGGATTGGTTTAAATGCCTTATATATAATTTTGCCTTTTGGGGAACTATGAAGCAAATCCAGAGGGTGTTTTGAACCAATCCCATAATACATTGCAATGCGCATATACTGTACTGTACTAAAAACATGTCAGTACTTAGAGATAAAAAGTGTTAAAGAAGTTTAATAACCACAAGACATTTCATTATCATGCTAAAAATCCCTTAGTACTATTGCTTTGTGAGCTAAAATGATTGCAAAAGTCAGGGATTTTATGTGTTAAGAATAGAATTTTGTGGGATCACATGAACTCTTTAGAGGCAAAATTTCTCCAAACTGGTGCATTGTGGGATGGACTCAATACACCCTCTGAAGCAAATCTGGGCACATTCCAGAAAACTTTTCTGTAGGTGTTCATTTTTTCAACATAACTACTGTTTTTTCAGTTTTGGAGCTACAAAAATAGCCTTTTGACAGACTAATTTGTGTAATCTGCCATAAGAAATGACAAATTTTACAATTCATCCCAATTTGTTTTCTGCCACTTCTCAAGATTTTCAGGGAGTTGTGCTCCCAAAATTATCGCTCTTTCCTATTCCCTGGTTCATTGGCAACAATTTCCTTTTCACTTGCCACCAAAGAGTGTGTTAACTGGGAATAAAAAGCTTAAATCATGCTAAATCAGCCCAGCCCTTTTTTGCCTGCTCACCAGGAAATTTTCACCTCCAACCAGGAATATTGGCCTCAAACCACCTCCAACTGGGAATTTGCCCCCTCTGACAAGTGACCCCGGTTACGCCCCTGCAAATGAGTGGGACTAGTAACAATAACATTTTCTTAGCATTTTTTACATTTCATTAGCAAAGGTTATATTCTATCTTCAACAGAACACAGTACAATGAGTACATGAATTTGACTCTTGAGTATTGTTTCCATTCCGTGGGTGAAATACAGAAGTCAAGTGTAGGTCACCCCATGATCCAGGTGAGTGAAAGTGGTGGAACAAAATGTATCATGCTTATTTTGGACTCAAAAGAAATGGTATTCAATCAAAGTGTTATGTTAACTGCCAATTCCCCAATTAAACATGTTGTTTGCTCAAGAGACTCATTTTGTAATGGAATGCGGCAAATCTAAGACACACTCCCCTCCTGTTGAACCCACAGTGACCAGTTTCGGACTGGAAAAAATTATCTCAACATGGAACATTAAATCTCCTGCATCAAAAAAGATCAAGTGTTTCTGCCGACCAAATGAGGTTGGGGAACTTGGGAGTTAGGACAAAAATGGGGCACTGATGATCTGGTTGAGTTTAAAGCTAAAAGGTAGAACTTTATGTAATATAGTACTGTGTAAAGTGCCCTCAGTCTTGTTTACTTTCTTAACTCTTTGCACGTGGCAGGCGAGTATAGCCACCCAGGGCTTAATATTTCTCTTTTGTTACAAAATTCTTTATTCCATGGGTATATTCAGAATCAGCATGAAAACATGCATTTAAATGAGTCCAAACAGCATAGTCTTTGTTGGTTGTTTTTTTAAATGACTTCCCAAATAACCTGTACTACAGGCCTATATGGGAAGCCATCTCAAAAGCCACTGACTTATGTGTTATACTCATACAGAATTGCCCAGTGTGGAAAGAGTTAACACATCAAGGCAGGGGCAAATGAACTCCATCTTAATTTATGATTCATATTAAAATCATCTGGGAAACATAATCTGGAAGTCCTAGAAATTCAGATCTTAGCACGGTTTCCCATAAGAGCAGCTAGAACTGCTCAAATTCTTTCAAAGAAATATTCTTCATCTTGGTGAGTGTAGTTGAAATTTGTTTGTTTGTTTTTTTTTTGTTTTTTTTTGTGGGTTTTTTTATTGATCAAACATGCAATAGCTAAGCACCTTGGTACATAAACACCTTGGTGAAAGTTTGTGGTTCCTATTAGGTACACAGTAGGACCTACTTGGGCCCTGATCAAGGCTCCAGTAGGTCCTTCTATGTACCTGGTAGTTAACTGTAACACCATATTGGCTGCAAACTTGAAGAGTACATTGCCTGCTGTGTAACATACTACTATGGCCACCATATAGTGTTATCTGTGTGTACTCTATAGTCATATCAGGGATACACATGGAGTTCCAATGGAAAACTCGGGGGCGGATCCAGGATTTGAAAAACGTCAAAATTACCTGAAACTTGTCCAAAATGGGCTGATTTTGCAAGATTTTGCAGAATTACCGGGAGGCGCGCACGCCCCCTCCCTGGATCC
>JAMKCH010014729.1:0-25078 GCA_023653785.1 Ophioderma brevispina
CATCCCCGTCGACGGCTTGACGAAAGTGGAAGCATCCATAGAGTTTGTACAGGAGTGCAAAAGAAAGGAAATATTTAATATTGTAAAAGGTTCAATAGATATATCCTTTTGCCAAATTGGGTTTGAATGATTATTAGAAGCTTACCTTACAATCAATGGATCGATTTAAAATGTTTCAGTATCGCAAATAAACAAGAAAAGACCTTTCTTATAGAGTTTATAAGGCGTGGTCATGATTGTCGGCTTCATTTTCCTCAGATGTCCTGACGAAAGGGAGCATCAATAAGAGTCTGTACAGGAGGCCTTCCAATTTCGTCGTGCGTCAATTCTCGTTCAGTCGCCCTGACGAAAATGGAAGCATACATAGACGTTTATACTGTGGTGCAAAAGAAAGAAATTCTTTTAATCATTGTAAAAGGTTCAGTAGATAAACCCTTTTGCCAATTTGGACCGAATTATTATTAGAGCTGACATTACAATCAATGGATCGATTTAAAATGTTTCAGTATCACAAGACCAAAGAAAAGACTTTCTGATAGAGTATACAGGAGTGCGTCCATTTTCGTCGTGCTCCGTTTCCGTCAGATGCCCTGACAAAAAAGGAAGCATCCATAGAGTTTATTCAGGAGTGCTTTACCAAATTTCGCCGTGCTTCCATTCCCGTCAGCCGGCCTGACGAAAAAGGGAAGCATTTCATAGCGTTTGTACAGGAGTGCTTCCAATTAGTCCTGATTCCATTCCCGTAAGAGTCTGACGTAAAAATGGGGAGCATCAACTAAAGAGTTTGTACAGCGTGTTCCAATTTCGTCGTGCTTCCATTTTCCGGCCGACGGCCTGACGAAAATTTGAAGTATCCATAGAGTTTGTACAGATGTGCAAAAGAAAGAAATCTTTAATAATTGTAAGGTTCTTTAGATACACCCTTTGCCAAATTGGTTCGAATGCTTATTAGAAGCTACTTACAATCATGGATCGATTAAATGTTTTAGGTATCACAAAAAAACAAGAAAAGGACTTTCTATATGAGTGTTTATACAGAGTGGTCCATGTTTGAGTGCTTCCATTTTCCGTCAGATGTCCTGACGAAAAGGAAGCATCCATAGAGTTGTACAGGAGTGTTTCCACTTTCGTCGTGCTTCCATTTCTCGTCAGCAGCCTGACGAAAATGGAAGCATACATAGGGTTTATACAGGGGTGCACAAGTAAGAAATATTAATCATTGTAAAATGTTCATTAGATACACCTTTTGCCAATTTGGACCGAATGATTATTAGAAGCTACCTTACAATCAAGGGATCGATTAAAACTGTTTCAGGTTAACAAAAACAAAGAAAAGACTTCTCATAGAGTTTATACAGGAGTGCGGTACATTTGGTCGTGGTTCAGCATTTTCCGTCAGATGCCCTGACAAAAAAGGAACATCATAGAGTTTTACAGGCGTGCTTCCAATTTCCGTCGTGCTTCCAGTTCGTCCGACGTCCTGACGAAAATGGAAGACTCATAGAGTTTGTACAGCAGTGCTTCCATGTCGTCGTGCTTCCATTTTCGTCAGACGGCCTGACGAAAATTTGAAGCATCATAGAGTTTGTACAGGAGTGCAAATAGAAAGAAATCGTTAATCATTGTAAAAGGTTCTTAGATACACCCTTTGCCAATTTGGTTAGAATGCTTATAAGAAGCTTACATTACAATCAATGGATCGATTTCAATGTTTCAGGTATACAAAACAAAGAAAAGACTTTCTCATAGACTTTCTAACGGAGTGCGTCCATTGTCGTCGTGCTTCCGTTTTCCGTCAGATGCCCTGATAAAAATGGAAGCATCCATAGAGTTTATACAGGAGTGCTTCCAATTTCGTCGGGCTTCCATTTCCCGTCAGCCGGCCTGACGAAATGGAAGCATCATAGCGTTTGTTACAGGAGTGCAAAAGAAATAAATATTTAATCATTGTAAAAGGATCAATAGATAACACCTTTTGCCCAAAATTGGTTCGAATGATTATTAGAAGCTTACATTACAATCAAGGATCGTTTAAAATGTTTCAGGTCTCACAAAAAACAAGCAAAAGACTTTCTTATAGAGTTTTATACAGGAGTGCGTCCAATTTCTTCGTGCTTCCATTTTCCGTCAGACGTCTGCCGAAAATTTGAAGCATCCATAGAGTTTGTACAGGAGTGCAAAGAAAGAAAATCTTTATCATGTAAAAGGTTCTTTAGATACACCCTTTTGCCAAATTGGTTCGATGATTAAAAAAGCTTACATTACATCATGGATCGATTTCATGTTTCCAGGAATCACAAAAATAAGAAAAGACTTTCTCATTGACTTATACGGTAGTGCGTCCATTTTCGTCGTGCTCTTTTCCGTCAGATGCCCTGATAAAAATGGAAGCTCCATATAGTTTTACAGAGTGCTTTCCAATTTCGTCGTGCTTCCATTTCCCCGTCAGACGGCCTGACGAAATGGCGCATCCATAGAGTTTGTACAGGAGGGCAAAAGAAATAATATTTACTCAGCGTAAAGGTTCAATAGATACACCCTTTTGCCAATTGGGTCGAATGATTATTAGAAGCTTACATGACAATCAAGGGACGATTGTAAAATGTTTGCAGGTATCACAAAAAAACCAAGAAAGACTTTCTTATAAGTTTTTCCAGGAGGCGTCTAGTTTGTCGTGCTTCCATTTTCCGCAAATCAGATGTCCTGACGAAATGGAAGCATCCATATGTTTTACCGGATGCCGCCAATTTCGTCGTGCTTCCATTTCTCGTCAGACGCCCTGACTAAAATGGAAGCCTCCATAAAGTTTGTAAAGAAAATATATAAAAAAAGTAAAAAAAAACTCTCTATAAAAATATTGTAAAAAGGTTCAGTAGATACCCCCTTTTGTCATTGGACCGAATTATTATTAGAAGCTACATTACAATCAATGGATCGATTTAAAATGTTTCAGCATCACAAAAACAAAGAAAAGACTTTCTCATAGCGTTTATACAGAGTGCGTCCATTGTCGTCGTGCTTCCGTTTTCCGTCAGATGCCTGACCAAAGAAGCATCCATAATTATACAATAGTGCTTCTATATTTCCGTCGTGCTTCCATTCCCGTGAGATGCCCTGACGAAAATGGAAGCATCTAAGAGTTTTGTGACAGGAGTGTTTCGAATTTCGCCATGCTTCCATTTTCCGTCAGATGTCCTGACGAAATGGAAGCATCCATAGAGTTTGTAAAGTCAGTGCTTCCAAGTTCTCGGTTGTTCCATTTTCCGTCAGACTGCCTGACGAAAATTGATGCATCCATCACGTTTGTACAGAGTCAAAAAGTAAACTTTAATCATTGTAAAGTTCATAGATACACCCTTTTGTCAATTTGGATCGAATTATTAGAGAAGCTTACCTTACAATCAATGGATCGATTTAAAATGTTTCAGGTATCACAAAAAACAAAGAAAAGACTTTCTCATAGAGTTGATACAGGAGTGCGTCCATTTTCGTCGTGCTTCCATTTCCCGTCTGACTGCCTTACGAAAATGGTAACATCCATAGAGTTTGTACAGGAGTGCTTCAATTTGTTCGTGCTTCCTTTCCCGTCAGACGCCTGCCTGAAAATGGAAGAACCCATGTGATTTATACAGGAGTGCGTCTATTTTCCGTCAAGCATCCATTTTCCTTCAGATGTCCTGACGAAATTGAAAGCATCCATAGAGTTTGTACAGACGTCAAAGGATGAAATCAATGTAAAATGTTCAGTAGATACACCCTTTTGCCAAGTTGTTCGTATGATTATTAGAAGCTTATTACAATCATGGATCGATTTAAATGCTTTCGATATCACAAAAATAAAAGAAAAACTTTCCATTGGTTTGGACAAAGTAAATCTTTCTTATTGGTTTGTATGAGTGCGTCCATTTTCCGTCAGCGTCCATTTTCCGTCAGATATCCTGACGAAAATGGAGCATCCATAAAGTTTGTACAGGAGTTCAAAAGAAAGAATTCTGTAATCAATGTAAAGGGTTCAGTCTTAGAAGCTATATTATAATCAATTGATCATTTAACATGTTTCCTATATACAAAAAAAAAAACAAAGAAAAATCTTTTCATAGATTTTACAGGAGTGCTTCCATTTTCGTCGACCTTCCATTTCTGTCATACACCCTTTATGGGAAGTCCTACGTAAGTAATTTGTAATGTTAAAAAAGTCAGTAAAACTTAAACTCTTGCCGACCTGCGGTAAACATATAAAGCTCATATTACAAACAACGAATTAACCTAAAATCAATGATGCAAATGAAAACCGCAAATCGCTCGTAAAAGAAGCGCGGTATACCGTAACGCCCTTTGAAAGACTAAGGTGGTCCTAGTATGAAGTATTAGCTGCCACGTGGAATTTGTGAAGTGCTTCCAATTTCGTCGTGCGTCAATTTCTTCGTCAGAACACCGGCCGGTGGCCACTCCTGGCTTGATCTGCATCGAGGTCTTCCTAGGTGTACAGTTTTAAATTGAATTTGTGTTACAGATAGTCGCTCCCAGTAAACTTCACTGTCTTGTTATATGTTTGCTTCCTTGCCGTGCCAAATTTGCCATCATGGCCCCCACTTGGATTTCTTCAGTATGTATAGTGTAGCAACAGTCATTCCTGTAGAACTATCGGTTGGGGGGGGGTCCCCCCCCCCCAGTACCCTCAAGCTCATACCCTATAATACGTATTTTGTTTTTTCTTGGGAAACCGCGTAATTAGTGAACTTATCACTGGAATCATGCTTGGTGCAATTTGCAAGAACAATTCAGGATATGGCTGTCACGGGACCTGACTTGCTTGGGCTCTATAGCACTCACGCTTCACTGGTGGATGGCGGGAGCCACAATTCAAAACCTTTCCCCCCTTGCCCTCCTCCCAAATGAGATCAGGAACCTTATAATTGATAAAGAAGTGGAGTATACAGTGTACACCTTGTGTTTTCCAAATAGTGCGATGCCTTAATTATTTTCCCCTCCACCTTTGAGAAAAGGGTCCAATACGGGTCCTACAGGAGCCAAGTTTCTGGCCCCCAAATTGACAGCCCATGTTGGCCCTCTTTTTGGTCTTCGTTACTCATATGGTCCCGGTGGGTTATCTATTGGGCCGTAGAATGGGTGCTTTATTGGGCCCTTATGGGGCCAGTACAAATGAAACGCAAATGTTAACGGCGAATTATATGCTTTAATTAAAGAAATTAAGTCTCAGATGGTGAAAAAAAGAACTCCGTATAGTTGGTTACTGTTTCGATTCATAGAGGCATCACTTGCATCTCATATTAACATGTTACAACTAGCACTACTTACCTTGGTTGGATTCGAACCAGACCTGAGGTCTCTATCCAGTCGACCACTGTACTTAGGGACAAATTGGCGTCAAATTATTATTTAAAGGATATGGAAGTTAAAATTATGTAAACTTATACTAATGGCATTCTATTAGTGAGCAGATTAATGTCAAAAGTGCTCTAAAATAGCGGATGTGACAAGTCGCGTACTACAAGCACTTTTGGTATTTTTTGGAAGTATGGTTCGGACAACATCCTAAACCAAATTTACCACCCAGAATCCCTTTTGGGGTACACATATATTGTGTCATATGGCGTTCCTTCAAAAAATGGCCTACATTCTGTTGTTTGGTAATATCGTTTTATACTGCGTTTCTTAATAATCGCATTTGAACACATTCTTAAACTATTTTCATCAATTTTGATAAGTAACTACATCATTAACACATGATCACTTCCACTAGCATGACCACCAATGAAGGCCTAGAGTTTGTTGGCGCTCGTTTAAATTCTTTCCCCCTTTTCCTCATCCCATTTTCAGTGAACACTACTTAAGCGCATGAAAATTGCCCAATTTAAGCTGCTTTTTTTTCAAGTAATTGAAGACGGTGGTGAAACGGGCATGTAGACTTACAAGTGATTTTTGTATTTTTAGAAAGCAAGGATGCTGACAACATTACAAACCAAAATTCCTACTCCATAATCCCTTTGAGGCACATCTTCAAAATGGCCGTCATTCTGTGTTTGCATATATCATTTTAATACTGCGTTCTACATAATCGCGATTTGACTACTTTTTGTAATTCTAACATCAATTTTGATAAGTAGTACTACTATTAATTAACATGTGATCACTTACAATAGCTGACAACTAGAAGGGGGGCTCTTGCCAAAATGGTCGCCAATGTGAGTTGAACAATGACGTAAATTAACCCCAGACCCGATGATTCTCCCGAAACGGCGTTTAAACCAAAATCTAGGTGCCCAAAAGTATTATAAGTTTTTTTTTTTTTTTTAATATTATATTTTTGGGCACCACCATATTTGTGGTTTACGTATCATCGTATTTGGAAAGTCTTATGCAATATTTAATGAGACACGCGAGTATTTTACTTACTCCCACGTATGAGTGAAAACAACAACAACAACTGATGCCCCATGCTACTCCGCCTCAAATATCTCTTTTCCTAAGCAAAATTAACATGGTCATCGTGAGACTTTTTGTGCAATTAGGATGCAGGAATCTTTTTAGAAGCAAGTTTCTTCAATCTATTGGTTTTTCGCATAATTATTGCCGAAAATCGGCCGATCAGACAATGGAACACTTGGAAATGCAACACTGGTAACATACGCGTGACGCACAGATTTTTATATGCGTGTGCTTGCGCCTCATCAGTGACGACACGCGCTCTTACGCGGCAACAACCACGGCGCGCTGTGTGTGAGACAACGGTTACGGCCTTGGCTATTCCATCATCACGCGATTCTCCTCTTTGGTTTAATATTCCAGCGCTATGGCGTTGAACGACTACCTTACTGATTAAAATTGTCCAATTTAAGCTGTTTTTTTTTTTCAATTGATTGGAGCGTGGTGAAACGGCATGATAAGAGCTATGTTGCATAGCTTGGGAAAGCAGGGATGCTGTACACATCACATCTAAATTACCCAGAATCCTTTGGGGCAACATATTCAATCAAAATGCCGTCATTCTGCTGTTTGCATATATCGCTTTATTAGCTGCATTCTTATAATCAACGATTTGAATACTTTTTTTTGCTATTCCTCTTTTGTTAATTTAGCACTACTATTTCAACCAAAACGTGATAAATTACAATAGGGCAGAACACAGAGGGTGCTGCCAAATGCGCAATGTGCGTTGAAGAATATTTACTGAATACAAGGTTCAATTGTAAAATTGTCACATACTACAAGCTTAATGTTGGTATTTTTTGAAAGGTATGGATCCATACAACATAACAACCCAATACCCAGAATCCCTTGTGGCAAAACATTTAAATGGAACCTTCAGAATGGCCACTTCTTTGCCGTTTTGTATATCCGTCCAGTCCTGTTCTTTTAACTCACGCCAAATCCAAAATGGCCGCCATTTTATATAATTAGCTGTATCTCATCTTCTGAAGTACCTAGGATGACGATTTTAAAGTTTTTTAAATATGTTTTGAGAGTAAAGAATTCAGTTTTTGTTAAAATCGAAATCATAGATGTTTTTCCTTCACTCATAGAAATCCAAAATGGCCAACAATCATTGCTGCCAATTTTGCTGCCATTACATTAATTATCTAGGCTAGTCTTCTGAATAATATGAACATGATTTTGTGGTTTTGAATATGTTTTTGGGGTCACAGAATTCAGTTTTAATATACATTTAAGTCATCCCGTTTATGTTTTAGTTCATTCTGGAGTCCCGAACTGGCTGCACTTTTCAGTTGCTATCTCGTTACTGAAGTAAGCATGTCCTCGAGTCTGTGGCAATCGTCCTGGTATGAAGACTGGGTCGCTCTGACAAGGAAATTTGTACTGGTCTGTGCGACAACATGACGATGTGATTCTACCTCACAAGGAGGGGACAAGGGCCCCAGTCTCTTCAGAAGATAGTCAGCTCCTAGTGGTGCAGCCACGGGACATTGCTTTAATAGCGTCCCGTTTTGCCGGGAGTGGAGACGTCCTAGCGGACGCCCTCTCCTGTAAGGGCACGCAATGTCATACAGCCATTGAAGGTAAGGGGGCCGTCAGTGGAATGGCAGCCTCGGCCGCAGTTTACCGTCAATATTCCAGATGCTACACACCCCACGTTACCTATTCGCCCTGCCGTCAATCACCAAGTTTCAGTGTCTACTCAGGAGTCAGATCCCAGATCGCATGTGTTGGATGCAAAGGTGGCGGATTGGTCGGGATCGTTGCCTAGCATCCCCTCCCATTGCGATGATATCGAGAGTCCTCTAGAAGGTATCTCGGTCCGACAATGCCCGGTTCTGTTGGTGGCCGCTATGTGGCCGCTCAGCGTGGTTCCCGTTGCTAGATCTGATCTGCCGTTCCTCCAGCAGACGAGTCCATCCCGGAGCGTACCATCCGCGCCCTCAACCTGTCGGCGTATTCCGCCAACGTGCACCAGGCTCGACTTTCGAACCGCTGCCGCGCTCGCGCTCAGAGCAAGCGGAAGTCAACTATATAATCTTACGTTTCTCGCCTCCGCTGGTTCTATAATGGTGCGCAATCGAGAGATTGATTCGTCTGTGTTGCCTCTGTAGGCATATCGGGGATTTCCGAACAAAAATTCTCCATGAGGGTTTGGTTGTCCAAACAGTCAGGTGCTACCGCATCGCGATTGGGGCACTCCATCGGGACTTCAGAGACAGTCACATTAGTCTCTAATAGCCCTATCCTCACGAATCTGCTGACGGGCATGTTTTCGGTTCGTCCCCCGGTTTGCACACTCGGCCCGGAGTGGATCTGCCGCTAAGTGTTCCAGTTATTAGCGTCTGAGGAATTCGAGCTACATGCGAAGGCCAGTCCTCCTGGAATTACTAGGAATACGGCCTTTCTCGTGGCGTCGCCTCCGGGCGACGGGGTTCCGCAATAATGCTTGTCCATTGACTAGGCTCTACTTGCGGGGTGGTCGAAGGACGCCGTGTCCATCCTCCCACGGGCGGCTTTTCTCGATACAGAACCAGACCCTTTCTTTCACACCACCCCAGTGCTTCTCCCGGAGCTGGCCTTAGCTGTGGGACGGTCGGAGAAACCCTGGTGGCCGGTCAGGGCCCCTAAATGGTCCTCAAGCGTCCCTATGGCTCAGGAAGACAAAACAGCTTTTCATCCTACTTCCCCTCCATATGGTCCAATAGCGAAGGACACAGCCGCTGGGTTTCCTCAACCATCCGTGCGCACACCGAAAGCATCACGATCGGTTGGTCGGCTCTCGCGTTAGGTCCCATGATGTACCCGCTCACACTTCCTCCTGGGCATGTGTAGCAGAGGCTCGTCGATCCATGATATCCTTGACACTATAGGATGGATCTCCGCAACCACTTTCCAGAGAGTTTATCTCCTAGACGTTCTGGTGCGAAGAGGGGATGCTGCTACTGCAGCACTGTGTGCCGGTAGAAGTGAGTGCAATCAAGAGCTCTAGGTGAGTCTCTCGGTACGAGACGAGGATACGCTAGCGTTGGTGCCTACCTTCCCTTACCTTCTTCCACCGCCTGATACTACCAGTGGGATACTGTGCAAAAGTAAGGTCGCGGAGGGTAGCTATCGAGAGCGCAGTGTATTTCCCTCTCAGAAGTGAGAGGGGGATACACTAGTCGGTGCTAACCTGGTGAGCGCCTGATAAGTCCCCCTTAAATGACTTCTTCTTTCTTTGTGTCGATTTTCAGCACTGGGCGATACCTGGTTTAAAAGAAAATGGTCACCCCCAAAAAACGAACTTTTAGCGGATATTCCTATATGTTTCTACAGGCACCCAAAATAACTTTTGCCCAAATTTAGTGCTTTTACTTTGGTGTTCCCCCCCTTGCATATTGGGCGGGGCCCTTTGGTAAGCGCCCTCTAGTGTCATGTTACTGTAAGTGATCACAGGTTACCTGAATATCAGTACAATTTATATCAAAATTAATAAGCAAAATTAGAAGGAAAAGGTGTTCAATTTTGTACTAAAACACAATCATGAAATTATATACCCAGATCACAAAATGGTAGCCACGTTGAAGAGGATATTAGAATAAGTAGGAATTCGAGATTCTGGGTAATTTGGTTTGTGATGTTGTCTGGGATTCATACTTTCCCCAAACATCATTATCATTAGCTTGCAGTGATATTTCACCATCGCCCAATTCTTTACAAAAACAAGCTCAAATTGGACCATTTTAATCATTAAGTAATCATTCAATGCACATTGGCAGCCATTTTGGCAAGCGCCCTCTAGCGTTATGATCACATGTTAATTCAATAATAGCGCTACTTACCAAAATTGATAAAAAATAGATACAAGGTGCTCAAATCTTAATTATTTAAGAATGCGGTATTAAAACGATATACCCAAATACACAGAATGACGGCCATTTTGAAAACGCCATAAAACGATATACCCAAATACACAGAATGGCGGCCATTTTGAAAACGCCATTACAATATGTTCCCCCAAAGGGATTCTGGGTAATTTTGGTGTATGATGTTGTCAGCAGCCATACTTTCCAAAAATACCAAAATTAGCTTGTAGTACACGACTTGCCACCTCCGCCAAAAATACCACCCTAATCTGCTCGCCTATATCGACAGCATGAGTTTAGTCGACCTACTAAATAAAGTTAGATAATTTTTTGATACAAAAGAATGGAAAATAAAACATTTTACCCACAAGTGGGCTCAAAATGGGTAGCCCTGAAAATGCCCATCCTTGCATATGAGCAAAATATACTCAGCCAACCCACTGAAAACCTTCAATGTCCCCATATAGGAAACCCACTTAAAGCCCAATTAAAGAAACCACCATTGACCATTGAAAACTTACAATGGCCACATTTTGGGAAACCCACTTAAAGCTCAAATAAAGAAAGCCATCATTGGCCCATTGAAAACCTAAAATGGCCCCATTTAGGAAACCCCGTAAAGCCCAAGTAAAGAAACCCATCCTTGACCCATTGAAAACATACAATGGCCCATTTAGGAAACCCCGTAAAGCCCAAGTAAAGAAGCCTATCAGTTACCCATTGACAAGCTACACTGACCCATTTAGAAAGCCCATTAATTCCCCCCCCCCTTGTTACACCACTGAAACTAGTGATTTCATCAGACTCATTTTGCTACAGTAAAGACTTATTAATACTCTTATCTTTAGGTTTGTTCTCCCTCCTCCTATATATCTCGGAGCAATCCTCAATTCGACCTTGTCCTGTGGGCAATATAACGTTCCTGGTTCACGTAGTTCTTGCCTGGCTGTATGATATCGTTCACTTCCGCTACGGTTTTCACGGGGTTAGGAATGACTCTTCATACTGGGCGTTTGTTTTGCTGTATAGGCATTATATCCTCAAAAATCCCGGGGAGTCCAAAAGTATGAAGTGTATGCATGCAAATATCACTCAGAACGATTCAGAAAACTGACTTTTTCTATTTCGCTTTGATATTTTTCCCAGAATGACCACACTAGATATACCAAATTCCATAAAAGAGGCTGCCCCATGCTATATTTTGTGATGGTATGTCATATACTTGTCTTCGTGATCAATGAATGAGCAAAAATCAGTCAGTGGCGTATCCCAAATCAACCGTGATGGCTTGCAGTTCAATGGCGGTGTGACCCGTGTTTATGTTTGCAACAAGAGAAAACCTGTTAAAAAAACCTTAAAAAAACCCTGGAAGAACCGGGCGGAACTACAATCAACCGTGGTTTGAATTTGCAGCCAACCCTTCTGCTCATCAGTTGAACAAATTTCAGGTGTTATCACATCTAGACGTGCCATTGGTAGGTGGTCCTCAAAGACCTCAACATCGGTTTGACTTGCGGTTCGTGGCGGTGTAACCGTGTTTAATTGTTTGCAACAATGTAGAAACCTGAATCGAAACCTGTAGAAACCGGACGGACCAAAAAGCACCTAATATAACCTTTTTTTATAAAGCCGTAATTACAATCAAATATTCATTTGGGTTTACAACTTATTCTACTCGACTATAACATCGGGTCTTCCCTTCAGTAGTATGCTGCTGGTTGAGCGCCCAATCTATCAACACTTCTGTAGTGACATTTCCCCAACAACTCCCCCATTTTACCCCTGGTAAGAGAGGCAGGTGAGGTAAATTAACTTGCTCATGCGCACAACACGTTAGCTTCGCCGGTCTCGAACCCACAACGCTTCCAGATCATGATCGGCTTATCGGCTGGCCCAACGCGTATCCTCATATTAAATATGTGTTCCGATCGGCCTCTGGGACCCCCTTATTTACCCGAAAAGAAGTATCGATTTTCACCTCAGTTGTAAGATCGGTATTTTTCTCATTGGTCGTCGTGAACTTTGATCCCTCAAACCATGAATAGGGCCTGCAATATGCAATCATACACTTCTACATCCCAAACCTCAGTTTGGATTCTCAGTAAAGTAACACATAGACATAAATCGGAAACAACATTTGTAGATTATTTCATATGGGTCGTATGGCCTTATTGACAAGTTTACTCCTTATCAGCGTATATTATGCCGTGAATGTCTGTGCGATATCCATTTTCCGCTCACAATGGACACTTGGTTTTTGCGACTCCGCACGGATCTCCACTTTCATCAATTATTTCTATTAACTGCATCTAATTCCACTTGTTTAGTCTGGACATTTCAAAAATAGTATATAGCTACATCAGCAACAATATTATAGGCTAGGAATTAACACAAATTAAGACCTTCAATTAAACCTGCCACTAATAGCAAGAAAAACAAACTACCATGAGTGAATATACCCCTACTACGAAATATAAATCACATAAACCAATGGAAATTTTCTAGACTAGAGTGGGAGGCACACATCATTTTTAAAAATAATTATCTTTGTTTTATTATAATCACACTATGAGGCGAATTCGAACAACAAGGAAGCTAAGGAATCTAATGGAAACGATAATTTGGCCTTGCGTTCATCACAATAACGGTGTCAGAACGGTTTAATATCCAAAAGCAAAAGTTGTACTGCGAAATACCAATAAATACATATTGGGATGAATTCAGTATTCTGCCACACATCATCCTCAACATGTGCAGTGTATTCCTTTTAGGCTGCCGAACTATACGGTGTTGGTACAATGCAAATTCGTTCTAAATTGGAAATAAACATTATGTGTGGGACTCTTATTGTTACTAGTTACAGTATTGCTATACCTTAGGAAATAATCCTAATTTTAGAAAGCGGGACACGGTGAGGGGGCAACATTCCATGAAATTGGTAACCATGTTGTTTATATGATTCAGAGATAGTTGCAAGTAGATAAATAACACATAGACAGCATGTCTTATATACCGCAAAAACCATCTGCTGTCGCAAAATACAAGCCGAATCAAAGCATGCACTTGAACTGGAAGGTCTCTAAAGCTTCAGCGCATGAAGTGAAGGAGGCCATTCAATGAGAATAAACTAGTTAAAATTAAATGGTGCCTGTGTGAAAGCAGACATGTAGTCCGGCGGGACCACGTCCCGGGCTCCATAGGCGTAACGAATAAAGCGTGAACTTCTGTTCTAAAAGAGTCAACTGAGTCGAGAGTGCCATATTTTTTACGGTTGTAGCCGGACATGGGTACGGCGGACTATATTACTTCTACAACCCGGTGACATAGAACCTGCGTTGACATCCTACAATCAGAGCCCTAAGTTCAAAATGCTTACAACTCATAGGATTTTTTCGAGAAGACTTTTGTCTCCCGTCGAAATTCAAGGTGGTCGAATTTTCCCGCTTCTGTGCTTGAATGTCAGTCCCGGGTGTCACTTCTTTTCCCTCAACACACCCAGCAACTTATGAAAATGCCAAACATTTTGCACTAATGTTGCACATCTGTATAGTAGAATGAGTAAAGAATAAATATTTAGTCTACACAAGAACATACCAGAAAAATCCACCTCATTATCGAGAAAATGAAATGGGGTCACGGGCCAACATCCTCAATGAATTTAACCCGCTCTGCTTAAGGCTACCTTATCTGAGACAATGGTATCCCTCCCCTTATTAATACCTGTACACATATATAACTTTTATTTTATTAGAGTCAGTATACAAGTATATTATATTACACATTCATGTGCGAGTATATTTCACCAATTATGGGGGCGACTATTGTAGAGGGCTTGGCAATGCTTTGCATCTAGTAGGGTCTATGAGCTCCTATTCTCACGTTTGGTGAAGACGGTTTGAAGAGGTTTTTCTATAGTTGAAGGGTGCTGAATCGACGAAAAAATCCTCATCCTAAGCGGCCAGCCTCGAAAACATCTTGCCATAGGACCTACATGGTCGCTTAAGCGTTTAACGATAAGTGTAGATAAAGAACAAATATTTAGGCTTTACCAGAACCTACCACATCATCCACATTCATATATCTAGAAACAGAAATTGTGTCCGGACAACATCTCACATAATTTACACCAGCTCAAAAATCCACAGAAGGCCTAAAATATTTTTTGTGACAGCTCTTGTTCCTTTATTAATGAATATATTTACATATTGGCATACCTCAAAGTTCAAGGTCAGTGGATAGGCAAGGGTTCGAAGTTTCGAAGCACCATCGCAAGCCCTGCGGGGTAAATCATGGGTCCCAGGTGAAGCCAACACTAGAATAACACTTCAAACGCCTATAATTTCTGTTCTACTAAAGTACCACAGGGAATGAATTCTTTCTATGTAAAGCGAGGCCTATTTTGTACTCAGTCGAACCTTTCACCAGCGAGTCCCCGAGTCGGAGCGTCTTTTCGTATCTGTATTTAAGAAATTTGATTGGTCCTACCAATGCAGACAACAATTGGTTCAATGGGCCAACATGTAGCTCGCACGTCTCCGTCATTGATTGAGCACCCTTACAGCTCGCTTTAAAAAGGCTACCCTACCTGAGACAATTTACCTCCTCTTCGATTATAAATACCATATATTTCCGCTCGTCCTTTGGGACTCCCCCTTGATTTACCGGAAGTAGTATCGATTTTGATATCAGACTAAAAGCCCGTAGTTTCTCATCTTGTCCTGAAATTTGAGCCCTCATTCCTCATGATAAAACCAAAAAACGCTGTTTTTAGTGGTTACCATCAATATTTAGCACAGTATTGAATATGTCTTTGCAACATGCATTTTGCCATCTACATCAAAACCGCAAACGTTTGTTTCCCACGGTACTTGATGGGTAAGTCAAGTACCAGGCTCTCATATTAAGTAAGAGACACAAATACACATAAATCGGAACACGCACCTTTAAGGGTCCAGTATATTAATGTTAATAATTCCATTCAGTTATGTGGGCGTGTATTTCCCAATTTATGGGTAATTCACCCTTGTAGCGTCATATATGAGTACCCTATTCTCAATGTTTTTGTGAGGTTTTTGAAGATGTTTTTTCTATAGTGTACTGAATCAGAAACGTGGAGTATTTTAATATAATTTTTGATTTTTTAGATTTTTTAACTATTTGAAATAAAGTTCAAATTGTGTTTAACGTACCCCACGTATTTTTTTCATTATAAGGATTAACCATTAAGGTATCGTTTTGTCTCGTTTTTCCAACCTTTAGTTACGCCTGGTAACAGACCTGATAAGGCAAGGGCATCATGAGGTCAAATGATCCAGAGATCAGATTTTACTGAAACTGCTGACAAAGTATTGCTCTGGTCATAATGAAACAGAGTTTTATAATGGGTGACAGCCATGTATACAATTTTGAAGTAAAGGTTTGGTGACCCTATAGAAAATATAGATCTTTGTTGCATTTTGCGTACTGATTATGCAACCAGATACCCAAATTGCAAAATAAGGCAAAACCAACAATTTAACACCAGTTTCATCAAAATCGGCGCATTGCGTAAGTTTGACTCCAGGATGACCTTGAACCTTAAAGGTGCAACGAAAGGTTTTTTTTATGATAAGTAGTGGGTTTATAAAGATAAGATACTCAATAGATTTCTTACCTTTTAATTGACTACAGAAATATCTTAAAAGTGAAATCAAAAGGCGGTTTATACGCTTATTTTTCAATATAAAGCATAGGCTGAATTTTCTATTTGCTCCAATAGGAAATTAGAAATTTCACAATCTTTGTACCAAATAAAAATTTTTCAACATAATCCTTTCACAATGGGGGGGGGGGGTATTTGTGATAGAAAGCTTAACATCATTGGGTAAATCTAAATTTCACATTTTTAGGGAACCCTCGTTGGGCAGGCAAAGCCTCCTATGTGTTTTTGGCCCCTGAACATGTTTAAAGTATTCCTATAATGGGTCATTCTTCGGGATGTCACACACGTGACCGAACTTCATTTGCCTCCTATGACAAAACAAATAATCTAGCAAAAAGTGGAAACATTATTTTTTGTTATATTTTGTCCAAACCTAACCACGAATAATGTTTCCAATTTCGCTAGATTGGTTGTTTTGTCATGGGAGGTAAATAAACTTTGGTCACGTGTATGACATCCCGAAGAATGGCCCTAATATAGTTTACATAGGCGATTTCCTTTAAACATGTTCAAGGGCCAAGAAGTAGAGAACCGTCTTGCGGTCTTCCCTGTCAGTATCTGCTCGCCAGTGAAGCTAATCTATACACCACCAAACACTTTTTTCCATAGCATCATTTCTTAAGTATACTCATATCATGACTAGACCTAGGCGCAGGCCTATAACGTCATTGAACGTGGAGGGTTTTTCTAATGCAAAAAGTAACATTGCTGATATGTGTAACAATCTCCAATACGAGGAAAACCACCTACGTGCAAATCCATCCCAGACACGTGTGTGCTTTCCATCTACGCAACCGTGAAGCCAAACGTCAGCTTAAAGTTACCTGGTCTGGAACTCCCCTGGAGCACTGTGATAACCATGTCTACCTAGGAGTCACCTTGGACCGCACTCTCTCTTATAAGACCCACATTGAGAAGACGAAGAGTAAAGTATGTTCACGCAATAACATCTTGAACAAACTCACTGGCACCAGATGGGGTGCTCGCCCACTTACCCTAAGATCGACGGCACTTGCCCTGTGCTACTCATGTGCAGAGTATGCCTGCCCTGTATGGGAAAGATCAACCCATGCCAAGAAGCTTGATCCAGCGTTAAATGCCTCCTGCCGGCTTATCACAGGATGCCTCCGTCCAACACCAACGGAAAACTTGTACATCCTAGCAGGAATTGCTCCACCAGACATCCGTCGTAGCGTAGCGAGCATGCAAGAGCGTAGCTGCCAAGTATCCAATGTGAAGCACCCTATGTCTGGACAGATACCTGCTGCCAACCGCCTTAAATCTAGAGAGAGTTTCTTAAGCAAAGCCCAACCTCTTGAAACACTCTCTAAGGAGCTTAAGAGAAAAGCCTTGTGGAAAGAAAGACTTGTCATAAACCAAGTAACATCTTTTGGTATTGAACCTGGTGAGCATTTCCCACCTGGAGCTGACTCCTCATGGACTGAATGGCGATGCCTCAACAGATTGAGAACCAGAATTGGCCGATCTAAGGTCTCCTTGCAGAAGTGGGGCTACTTGGAAGCAAATCAGGACAATACATGTGGTTGTGGAACAGCACCACAGACAATGGAACACATTTGGTAGTTAGTATGGACCCTCTACTAGGTAGGTAGTACTCTCAAATTATGGTATCACTTTTTCAATAGGGGGAAATTTAAGTTTACACAGCTGTCAATTTTTTTAAATGCCCCAATCCTGTTGAAATGTATGCCATATTGCCCATCTAATCATAAGGATTCCAAAATGTATAGTTTGTACCACCTACGACCATTGTGTTTGGAGTTATAGGGTAAAAAATACAAAAATGGTAAAAAAGGTTAATCTCAATTTGTACAACAATTTGGGTCAACATTAAAAGTTACTCTGATTATATTTTAAATACTTGCAAATTATTGTCTCAGGGAAGAGGACTCCTAAAAAGTATAGTTTTGATTATGTTAAATGTATACTTACGGAGATAAGGGTCAAAGAAGGTCAACAACAATTGGATTATGTTGCCCTATGACCTATTTTGTCCCATCACATGGTAACTATGCATTGCAGATGGTACAAACTATTCCTTATTTTGACACATTAAGCTAGATGAACAACTTCTTTGAATTTTACCAAAATTGGAGCAACTCCTGATTTTGACCCCTGTACAAATAGAAATTGACCTTTTTACAATTTTAGCCATTTTAGCCTATAACTCCCAAACCAATGGTCATAGATGGTACAAACTATATATTTTTGGAATCCTTATGACTAGACGGATAATATGGCATACATTTCAACACGATTGGAGCATTTTAAAAATTTTACCCCTGTGTAAACTTAAATTGACCGCTATTGAAAAAGTGATACCACAATTTGAGAGTACTACCGACTAAAAAGCATTGATGTAGAGGGTCCATACTAACTACCAAAGGTGTCAAACCTTTTCTGTAGTGAGGAGTAAACGATGATGTTTGACCTGGGTCCCAGCTCCTCCTCTAAAATCAGTGAAGCAGCCAGAAGATGTACCCATCTCTGGCTGGATCGTATTTGAGAACTACAGTGTTTGGACACGATCAGAAGAAGGGCCAAAACACATAGTAGGTTTTTCCTGCCCAACGACAATTTCATTTTTAAGTGAAGAAGCTTGAAGAGTTTAGAGTGTTAGGTTGTTGTGGCAATCTGTTTGAAACAGATTTATGCTAGTACAGTCTGCCGGTTGCTAATAAGGCCACTATTGAAAGGCGAGAGTAAAATCCATTTTGAATTAACCGCCACCACTACATCAAAACGAAGGGTATAGAGTCAGCTTGTTATTTTCATGTTTTATCAAAACTGCTACACATTACAATATAATTTCATAAATTTTAACATTTTAAAATGGTTTTATACTTTTATAACAGCATACCAATTTTAAGTTTTATTAAATGATAGATTTGGGCAAAAAAGTAGCAAATAATTATTGTCTCTTTGTTTATAAATGTTATATGTTTGGAAATGTTATATGGTTTGATATTTGTTCTGAACATTGTAAAATATCAACATCACTTGTGTAAAGTTTGGGATTGTAAGACTTAATATATGCGGTGTTATTAAAGTTTTACTTATAATACCATTTCTGGATCCTGTTTATATCGTCTTATCCTTATCCTTAAATATCATATTGAATGCTACAAAATGATCTATTTTTTACAATTTATCATTATGATACATATTGTGTTCCTAAATAAGAATAAGAACTTATTTCTGAAGAAAAAAAAACATTCCAAAAAACAGCTTTTTTGGCCACATCTGCGCATTTCTACCCTTATAACATTTAACTTGCAAAGAGGTTCCTCCCCCCCCGTCCAGCCTCTGCCATTGTCTGCGGGCACCCACAGCGAGCCTTGGAATTTTCATTTCACCTGTTCCCTAAGCTCGGACAATGGCTACAAAATGTAGATTAGACAAACCTCACGTGTTCTCTCTTTCAATCAATTTACTATGAGCAGTAAAATCTCACTTCCATTGGCACAGTTCAGTACCTTCCCTTCGCCGTGTATTTAGAAATACACCTTACTTTTTTGTGTATGATATCTGATACAGATCACACAAGGTTTTAGTTTCCATTCAATGTATGTACAAGTACAACCCACTGAACTGTGTCCTTGCTGGATGAGCATATTGTAACTATAGTGATTGAGCCACCCACCACTCTCGTTCATCAATGCTTATTAAGTAGACAGTTTTAAAATAAGTCCCCAAAATGCAAATGAAGTCTTGCAATTGATTCCGTCCATGCGCTGTATGATGTTGCGCAGGAAGCGCATACCCTATTGTATACTTGGTACTTCTATCCGAAACGTCTATCCAAAGAGGGATACATTACAGGGCTACGTTTCCTGTGCCTTTTGCATAGCAACGGTCCGGTTGTTATGTACAAAACTCTTTGAAGTGTAGATATTAATGTCACATTGTGTATGCTTTCCATATAGCCCCTGAGCTAGCACACATTTGTAACACATCTCAAGTACAAAAGTTTGAGTGATTAAATATGACAGACTGACCGGAACCCCGAACGTGAATTCTTAGTGCCGCAAGTGGTGCCTTAATGGAGCGGGGGCCAAACAAAGTTGTACAGGGGTCAAATTTTTAAATTGATCCAATCATGTTGACAAGCACACCATGTTAGGTGTCTAACCATAAAGGATTCAGAAAAGGTATAGTTTTAATATGTACAGCCTAAAGATTCATGAGTTATAGGCTAAACAGCAAAAATCAATATAAGGGTCAATTTCGTTGTACATTAGCAGGGGGTCAAATTTTAAAGTTGCTCCGTATTGGATAAAAAATGGTGCAATTCTTGGTGGAGTTCCATAGGTTAAATAAGGAATAAGTTTTGACTGTCTGTAAAATGACTTAGTTTCCGATGTAGGGGCATAGAAGGTCAACGTCCATTGCATTCCATGGGGCTTGATCTTGTTACCCCCCCTACTTTCTTAAGCAAGCATTTGATACACTCAAAACTATTCCTTATTTTTAATCGTATGAACTCCACCAATCATTTGCACCATTTTTTATCCAAATCGGAGCAATTTTGAAATTTGACCCCTGTACAGACTTAAATTGACCCTTTTTATTGATTTTTGCTGTTGTTTAGCCTATAACTCTGAAACTTTAGGCCTGTACATTATTCACAACTATACTTTTCTGAATCCTTATGGTTAGACACATAACATGGTGTGCTTTTCAACATGATTGGGATCAATTTTACAAATTTGCAACCCCGTACAAACTTTGTTTTGGCCCCCTCTCCTTACGGCACCACTTGCGGTCACTTAAGAATCCGTTTCAGGGGTTCTGTCATTTCTGTCAACATAATAATCACTCAAACCTTTATACGTACTTGAATGTGTTACAATCTGTGCTAGCTCCTGGTTAATAACTTTGCCTAGCTATCTGTATGGAAATTTCAAACAAGATTTTCGACTGTGCCCCCCTCAAATCAACAATTAAAAACTTGTCTTCAGTCCCAATTCCTAACATGTGAAGGTATTCGTATCACTTATTTTTGTATTTCTTCTTAAACCAATTTTGGGTATTTCTTTTTCATATTCAGCAGTGTTGCGAATTTTAGGAATTTAAAAAAAAGGAAGACAGATTTTGATTTTACAAGTGAAATGTAGCCACAATAACACTTCAAAACATATTTTCACATAAAGTTACAAACGAATAACGTTTGCGGAGCGTCTGATATGCAACAGATCGATTTTTCTCTAATCACCAGACGCTTTAAAGGTTAGAAACCGGAAGCCTGAAGTATAGTGAAACGTCACATTTACTGATACTTCTCGACTTAACACTATATTCCAAAGACTTGACATCATTATTTTAATTTTAAAAGATTTAGAAAAAAAACACTGGAATAACGTTTACACAAGTAATATCCTTCCTTGTAAAAATACGCTCACTTTCCTGTGAATTGGTCTCAAATTTACTTTCACCCTGTCCTCCCCCTCTTTTCTCCTTCTCACCTCCTCTTCTTCGTTTTTTTTTCTGTTTCTTCTTTTGTTCTACTCCGCCTTCTTTCCTTCTTTCTTCTATCGCTCCTGAAATGTCATTGGTTTATACTCAAAATACCGATTGTCTAAGGTACAGGTAGTTTACTCCAGAATTGAAGTGGTTTGGGGTGACATGAACATTTTAGGCCCAACATTTGCAAACTAAATTTTGTTGTATATTTAATAAATTTCTTGAAAATACTGATATATGTTACTGTTAAGAATGTAGGAACCATAAACCACTATAGTGGGGGACTGTAGTGCACAAATCTCATGTGAGTGTGCAAATCTGGATAAAACTGTGAATTTTGGTACACAAGTACTATGTGCATTGATAATCAAAAAATTGATGGAAGCACTTGTCACACCCCTCTCAGGGCCCCAGCTTGGAGGTCAAGGTTATACAGGGGTCAAAATTTTAAAATGGTCCGATTGTGTTGAAAAGTACACCATGATGTTTGTCTGGTTAAAAGGATTCCAAAAAGGTGTAGTTTATACTACCTTGCTTATAGTTTTAGAAATATAGGGTAAAACGGTCAAAATGGTGAAAAGGTCCATTTTCGTTTGTACAGGGGTCAAAAATTAAAAGTTGCTCCAATTTTTTGTAAAACGTGGTTCAAGTTGTCGGTTCAGCTCCGTAACTAAAAACATTCTGGTCACCATATGTTGAAAATTTGGTTATTTGGTGATTTAGCTTGTACTTTGATGAAGTGACATTGTTATTTTTCCAATTTTGCGACCCAAAATTCTGTTTGGCCACTTTTAGCCATGCAATGCGGAGAGACTGACACCGACGTATATCATCTTACTATAGCAAAGACAATTCACACATGCACTTTTATTTGGTATTGATTTCTTCTTAAGAAAACAATATCAGTTATTGGAAATCAGTCCATATCAATGCCTCAGTTCATGAACGTAATGAAATTGCTCAGAGACTTGTTCTATATCTCTAAGTATAATCAGTGTATCAGTATACCCAGCGTCCATAAATTGCGAGAACCAAAGTTGAATGTTTTAATAAAGTGCAATTAAAACTTAAAATTAAATTGCACTTGTTTTTTTTAAGCTGCTACGAAACCTTCGATGGTGTCCTTCACCTTGACTCCCAAGTTTCGTTGTAGGTTAAAACCATGAAAACTTGCTGATCCAAAGTAAGCTGTGGTCTTACACCAGCCATCTTGACTTTCTTATCTGGGATATTTTTTTTTTTTTTCACTCAGCATTTTCTTTTGTAATCTCGGGATTATTAATCCTGCAATTATTCTTCCACCTTCTATTGTTTGACAATAATTTGGTGTTAAAATTGTTTTTTACTAAAAGCATTACCAAAAGCACTGCTGGAGACTATGTTACTCTATGTAAACGAATGCATCTTTGTGTGGCTCAAAATGTCTCTCAGTAAAATAGGCACAGCTTCTTCCCTCAAAGTCCAAATGACACTAAATAAACGTTTTCCGCAAGCCTGTTTATCCCTCTTCACAAGCAAGCAACCACTTGAGCAGAGCTAATTCTTAACTACTGAATGTAGGGTTTTTACTCACATATCCCTAACGTCCCTTAACTTCATTTAAATTCAATTTTTGAAAAAAAATCACGCAACAGACCCCTGCCTTGGTTAGGGGAAATTGCCCTTAGATCTTACAAGAATGATAAGGCTACATCCCTTTTTTGCGATGATCGGCAGATTTTCGTCTAGGGACGTAAGGGATATAAAACACAATTTAAAAAAAAACACAATTATACTCGATTCATCTGATATGTGACCCCGTACCATTCTTGCGGAGGTGAAAAATTAAATGAGGCGCAGGGACTTCTGTTAATCATGTTATTGTGAGGAATGTTAAGGCCTGAAATACACTATAGCTAAATGACCGGAGTGTCCTCCAAGATAATCCGGTGTGGCACGACGTGCATTTCAATTCTTTCATTTCCCCTCTCCGACTTAATTGAATAGGTCCAAAACTCCAGGGGACGAACGTATCAACGCGAATCGAGTATAGATGTCCCTTACTATCTCCCGGGCACCAGCGACGGTTGAAAAAATACCAGCAACATTTAATGCATGTGTAATCGTGTGGAAATGAAAAGCGCAATCTGTTTCTTATCGATAGATGATTCTGCAGTTGAAGCCAAAAATATTGTCGAGTTCATAATCTTCAAAATGAATTCAGCATCTACTTTTTTCAAATTTAGTGACAAAAAGAAGGACGAAGATAGAGGGTATAATAAAGTGGAATCAGGAAAGAGTTTGGGAATGAATGATTTATCGGTGAAGACCGGCGAAAGAGGTCCCAATGAAATGTGTGAATGTGGTAGCCTGTGCTATCCGCCGTGGATTCAGTGGTTATCAAAGCCATTTATTTTCTTGATTCACAGTTCGTTATTATACACATTCGTATACATGAATAGTTCCTATTTTGGCACAATTTTGACTACAATGGAGCGACAATTTGGCCTTGGTAGCGATGAATCCGCATTCATTGTTCAAGTTAATGACATCGTAGGCGCCATTGCGAGCATTCCATTAGCATATATTGCAGGTAAAGGTAATCGACCCGCGTGGTTAACCTTTTGCGTTGTTTTCATGGCAATTGGCGATTTGCTGAGCGCCTTACCGCATTATCTTTCAGATCCCTTAGACCCATCCTCTCTTGCTTTGGGCATCAGAACAACTTCATTTTCAAACCAAAACTTGAATAATTTTCTTTGCAAGGAAGAAGAGACGCTTGAAGTTAACGAGACATTGACTCCTGAAGAAACAGATTCTCTGTTTCCTCTATCAACTCAAGCTAGCATCATTATGCCATCTGACAAGGTCTCATGCCATGATTAAACTACGGGATTTAACGGAGTAGTTTGGTGGCTATTGGTGGGGCAAATTGTGTATGGCTTTGGACAATCGATTTTTCACCCCATCGTTATTTCCTACCTGGATGATATCTTAGGGAGGAATCGGGCTGAATTTGCGTCATACAATGGTGAGTGCAAAGAGAATCTATTTTTCACGATCGGGCGTGCCCTCTCGGCCAATAATTCTTCTTCTTAGCGTGTCCGCAAGTCATTAGTAATGGCTTGTGATGGTGTCAGGATTTATTACTGAGTAAGCTGATCCGGGGCCGCGTGTATTCATGATAAGGACGCTCCTAACATGGCCCGCTGCATGTTGAGACTGGGGGCGGATTGGGAACAGTCAGGGGTTTACACCCTACTCTTAATCGACACTGACTGCGATGTATATGTACAGTTGTGACTCTCTGTACACGGGACCGACGGCTTAACGTCCCCTCCGAAGGACGGGATGCTTTCATGATTCATTTGCCCAATTCCAAGTGAACCGTGGAGGATAGCGGTATTCTATATTTAATCAATAGCTCGTATACAGATTAAATCCAGAATTGAGCACCCGAATAAATCCCAGCAAGTGACCCCACCGGGATTCGAACCCGGTGTCATATTTTAGAGCGTCCGGCCGTTTTAGTGTCCGTCGGACGCTAAGGTTTAAATCTGAGAGTCTGACGGATACTAAGTTCTGTGTTTCATTGTCCTAGGACTCCTGG